>WSZQ02095892.1:0-12145 GCA_019419845.2 Weissflogia rhopalogaster | reverse complement strand
GGGCAGGAATACACGAAATGTGTATTTTGTTTGGAAGGAGTGGATACCTGGGAGCACCTGGCAAGGAACTGTGAAGGGCTGAAGAAGGGATGGCCAGGTTCCTCAGGAAGAGGAGGGAATATTGTCGGAAAATGGCTGGAGGAAAAGGGGGGAGGGCTGGCTGTCATCTCCAAATTGGTACTGGAGAAGAAAAGGAGAAAGGCGATCCTGGGATGATTGCTGGTTTTTGTATATGAAGTATTGTTCGGTTTATTTCTGTTATTATTTATTTTTGATATTATTTATTTGGGAAAGGCTGTAATGGTTATCAGGAAGACCGGAATGTCAATAAAGCTTATGCATACAACTAAAGATAGTGTCGGGCTTCTAGATTTTTGAAGAAAATTATGGTGAAAATCCTGGGAAGCAATGTGTTGAGTTGGTTGCCTAAGATAGGGGTTGCTTGCTGCGCCAATGTATATAAGGTGTTGGGCTCAGTAGCATTGGGGAGGGGGCGCTGCACCACCATAAAAGTGTGGTACACGCCCAATTCGGCCTATTTCTCCTCTGATGAGTTGTCGGGTATACTTGTATTTTGTTTTTGTATTTGTGTATTCATCGTGCTGTTTAATAAAGTCGTTGTGTTTTGTACTTCGGGTATTTTTGAACTTTGACGCGTGAGGTGAGCTTTTTGTAATACTTGTGTCGCGATAACTCAAGGATCTTAGCAGAAGATCCAGTTAAGTAAATTAATGTTATAAAAACCGCGACTACCGCGTAACACAATGCCTGATATTTTCCGAGAAAATAATTGTCAAACTTTTGGTTTCGGCGTCAATTTGCTCACTTCATGAACGTATAACGTCCGATTACAGTCGCTGGTACATTGGTTGATTGGTGTAGTAGTTACGTCGTCGGCGTTGGTCTGCTATTTTTTGATACGGTTTAGGGTCGGATCAAACCTCACTCGCAGCGTTCCTTTTATTTTCTAGTAGATCATCAAAGTTTATATTCTCAAGAATCACCTCGGAGGAAAAAAAACATTGCCTCTCTATTAAATGATGCCGCTACCGGATATGTCAATACCGACGAAGAAAATATGATACATCCTACTGGGTCTGAATTAAAACAATTAGCTCACTTCAAGTATAACTCAACGCAATACACCGGAGTACTATTATAATATAGCATCAAAGCAGTAAAAGGAATTGCCGAGGTTCAAAGGTTAGGAAAAGTTAGATTAGGCCTCGCCGTCGCTACATCCCGGTAGTAGTATATGTACTAACCCTCGGGAATTTTTTTCTTTATTGACTGTCTCGTAAAAAAGCGCCGAGGCGACTTAACTATGTCCAAGGCCCCCAAGACCTTCATCGGCCTAGTACAGTATTAAGAGCACAAGGGCGCGGAGAGCAGTGGCCCAGGGGCGGTCGGTCGATTGCACGACGGTCGAAAATGAATAGACGGATCTCCCGTCGAGTCGCATCCTCGTCCAAGCCGAAAAAAGAAAAATAAGGAAAAAAGGAAGAAGACCCGAGGATCTAGGATGAGGCATGAAAGTATGAATTGGTCGTTAAACCCGCACGATTACCGAAGGTTAGGTATATTGATTGCGCTTGAGAACTGTGCGTATATGTCCATATACATACATATATACACTGACAGACGCAGAACCGATACACATTTGGGAATGGATGCATGAAAGAATGAATTGGAAATGGAATGGAAATTTTATTGCTACGCATTCGATCGTAAAACGGTTGTAAACAGATTAACAAGCAGCGAATGATACAAAAGTAGTTTGTATCTTTCTGGTAGGTAGATATTTCAATCGTTGGCAAGTAAACCGAGCTATGTTATTAGTTTTAATATTTCAGATATGTTAGTGTAGACACCATCGGATGCATCATCTTTTTTGTCGTCAATTATTCTTCTTTAAGGCGAGAGGCTGGCTATGTGAGGTCGTCTGAGTGAGGCCGACTGAGTCAGGTTGGCTGAGTGAGGCTGGCTGAATGAGATTGGCTGAGTGAGACTGACTGAGGCCAGCTGAATGAAGCTGAGTGATTCTAGTGCTCTATTTTAATAACACAGATTTTTTTAAATACCCGTTACTGTCCATCATATTTTCTGTTTTGGTTTTGATTGATTTCAGACGGTTTTAAAAGTTTAAGTCTTCAAAACCACTTTATTATCTCTGCCAGATATAAAAGAAAACAATGAATAAACCATTTTTCAATGACCTGCTTTCATTTTTGATTTTGTAGATCATTGAATGCCCTTATTAACGAACGAATGGCGTTAATAAAGGTTAATTATCGCCATTGTTCGCCTTTGTTTTCGCAACGTACAACCGTACGACGTTTTTCCACCCCATTTTCACCGATTATTTCACGCTTACTTTCTCCACGCTTATTTTCTTTTCATAAGATTAGAAAATGAGCGTGGCTAATCTCTAAATAGCTGTTCATAAATAATTCCTTATTTTCTAACCTAAACAATTAAAATCCTTAGAAACTTTTGCAGTATTGTTATGGCAACTAATTAAACAATATCTCATAAAAAGTGTTGGTACCGCTAAACGACTAAATAAAAGTTTATGATAAAAAATAAATCTAAATGTTGGCGTTGACAGCAGTCGAGATAAGACATAAATACGTTTAATTAAAATTATCACCTCTCCCGGAGAGGAAAGAAGAGTGAAGAGTGAAGAGTGAAGAGTGAAGAGGGTCGGAAATGGCATACCGCATCGGTTTGTTCTGACACAATATCGCGTATTAATAAACTTGTTACAGCTCGCCGCCTCTCAACATATACGAATATCCTATCCAAGTAGAGGGCGGCGCCACCGAACGATGCTTTTACAATGTTAATTAACTTAATAAAGTTCGTAATCGTTCGCTATGGTTTTTAACCACCGCCAGTAAAATTGCCGACCGCAGTAACTAATATAATAACAACCATTTCATCAGCTGCTTATAACAATGCATAGTAAAACTATGCTCGAACTGAAAGTTTTGGAAAACATTTGGATGATCCTAAACGAGATATGTAAAGCGGTGAACTTTTAACAATTAATGAAATTCTCTTCAGTCTCTTTAAACTGGATTATTTAAATTGTTTTAAATATAGTTATAGGTTTAATTAAATTTTGTATGACTAGAATGGAGATTATAATTAAAATCTATGTACTTATTTTAAAAATATGGAAATTTATTTTCTTGGAACTAGGTTTCTTAGGTTAGCAAAGGTTTTTTTCTATTGGTATTCTTTGTATGTACGATGAGGCTGGCTGAGTAAGGCTAGCTAAGTGAGGCTGGCTGAGTGAGGCCGACTGAGTGAGACTGACTGAGTGAGACTTCCTGTGAGAGGCTGGCTGAGTGAGGCTACCTGAGTGAGGCTGGCTGCGAGAGGCTGGTTTTCGAGAGGGAGGCCGGCTGAGTGACGCATAGTTAGCATAGTGAGTCAAATGTCATTGAAAATTAATTTAACATATAATTAATATTTTTATAGGAATTAATTATATTTTAATTACTGACCAAGGAGTTCTTGTTTATCATAACGTTACTATAAATAACTTAACTTAACAGAAGTTGATATCTAATGTAAAACTAATAAAATACACTTATAAAAAAAGAATAATTTATACCGTTGAATGTTGTAAACGTTGTAAACCTAGGTGAGGTCATATAAATGCACTTTTTCCACGTTTAAATTAGCATATTTCCTGCTAACATCATTGAATTCCCCATTTTTATTTCGGCATTATCATGAAAAATGTTTTATCGTCAATTTAATTTCGTTTCCCGTACTCTTAATACCATCTGACTTGCACGCCCACTCCTAGCGCCACCGGCATTAACAAACCCCGGCGCCTCCACCATTTCACACGCTCGATCGTCGATTTTAATTAACAGATCGACGTCGATTGGAAATTATTACGGCCGCATTCGGCACGCTGTTTGATTCGATTTTAAATGCGGCAAATAACAATAACATCACGCCGTAATTCGCAGGCCAACAAGAGCGTTTGCGAAAAACGTAATAAACAGACCGATTTATTTCTCTTCTGAAGGAAAAATATATACAGACGCAAATAAAACACATAGCCACATACACAATCACATACTGACCCACACAATTACATATATACACTCAAATCTATGCGCACACATAACTACAGGCGTAGAAATACATATATGCAAACACGAACATTTCGAACGCGTTGCGACACGATAATAATTCAGACAATTTTTAATAGCGGCCGTAATAATGTTGATTACGATCGGTCGGTAATGTTGCTCTCTTCAGCTAATGCAATCTCTCCCACACACAATGAAAAGCCGGCGCGGCGCGCCGATAAAAACGCGTGGAAACGTCCGAATATAAAACAGCGACGATGAAGCGAAATGAAAACGCCAAACACGAAATGCGACCACATCACAGCCTTATACAGGCGCATACATACATATATACAGCACCCTAATCGTACATCTACAACAGGGACGACTAACGGAGAAGGAGGGACACGCTGCGTAAATTAGATAAACGTAAAATATGCGATTGCGTATCCGTATCCGTATCGCACGCGACGTTTGTTGCCATTTATTGCTTTTTATTTTTGCGAGTTTGCGATTTTTTAAGTATTGTTGTGTTTTTGATATAAACAATGTGCATGTATGTCATGGTGTATCGTTTATATTTCGCAAGGCAAGCGCCGTAATTCGCAATGAAATACGATTCAGATCGGGTGATGTTTTATGACTTAGCACATTAACTCCACGAGGCTATAAAGAACAATAATAGAGTGAAATAAACAGGCGGAAATTATGTGTAAATTATTTATTGCTTTCATTGTGTATTCAAATTGTAATCCTTTTTTGAAGGCTTTCCAATCTTTTTTTAATTGTTTTTTTTTCTTACTCAAAACTTTAAAAACCTAACTAACAGTTTTTGAAGGAACTCCTGCTTAGTCGAAATAAGGGCGAAAATTGTAATACCGAAGAGATCATCTAATTTTCTCAAATTATGCAATATTATTAATAATTAATATTAAACCAAGCAAAAAGTAAATAATAGCCTATTTTAATCACTAAAACTGTCTGAATTCCAAAGAAAAACTAGTTTTTTCTTTGTGAACAATTGCGAAAGAGATAATTTTAATTATCGATAAAAACGTGCTTACAATACAAATATCCTTGAAATTGATTTACCTTCGTAAGGATTTCAATTACACGCACAGAATATTAAAAAGCTCTTTTCTTAAATAAAAAAAGGACAAAGGCTTTACAGACTACTGTGTACCGAACCTCATTTATCTCTCCATTATTTATTCTGTTTCTTGTTGTCTTTGTTTCATTGAGCCCAATTTGATTTTCTCGCGATATTTCTAAAAAATGTTTAAGATACACATTCCTTTTATCTTTTATTGTCCTCCCTTTTAGGGAATATACAGTCTGTGTATTTCTGAGTAAACAAAAAAATAGCAGTGTAAGACGAGGAATTATGTCAGCAGGGACGAATTATGTCATATTCAAATCTATATAATGGAAAATTAGAATTCCTAAAGCTGTTTTCTCAGTTGAAGTGTTAATAACATATTATTCAATGAGGATGGGATCATACCCGTTTCCTCAGGAGTATAAGAATAAAAAGTATAAGAGTTTTCTACAATGTTTATGTGTGAAAATAATAATTGTTTAATCAAAAACTATATTGAAATGTGTACATTATACAACAGGAGTAGCAAAAAGTTGTTTGCAACAATTTCCTGGAGGTATATCACGTGCTTTTATAGTTTAAAAGATAGAAGTTACCACAAAGTAGGCAAATATAGAATCGGTTATGAGTAATATTAATGCATAGATATATAAATGTTGTTTGAGAGGTGAAATAGGTGGAGGCGCCGGGCATATTGGCGGAGAAAGTCAAAGAAAAGTGATAAGTAATGGCGCCGACGCTACCGGCATACCAATGTTCCTATTATTACAAAAACGTAATAGTACGGCGTTTGATTAATATTTAATTGGATCAAATAACCTGAACTACTTATTCGATGTCTGAGTTATTTATGTGGAACGGTATGGTTGGATATATTTACAATATACTGTAAATGTATAGCAATATACTGTATTTGCCATACATTTTTTGTTGGTTAATATATGATTCACACAGTCATATTAAATACACATTCATCTTCATACATATGTTTTGACAAGTAGACTCTACACACTATACCCACGCAGCCACACACACACACACTTACACACACCACACTCAAATACTTACACACTCACACACTCATATACTTACACACTCAGATACTCACACACTCACACCCACACACATCCAAAAAATTCCACACTCACTCTCTCACATCCTCATACATTCACATACCACACACCACACACACACACACACACTGATTTTCGAATATTGTGAGTATCATAAAATAACAAATCGAATATGTATGGTTGAGGTATGCACTTTGGGTCGGACCAAAGTGCAATAACCACGCTCCGTGGCTATGGATGGTGGTTATCCGAAAGAACGAAATCGGACTGAGATGTCGTCAGTCGCCTAGTCGCACATTTACCAAACATCCCCACATATTGAAATGATGGCGTAAAAAATGAGAAGAGTGCGATGACCAGACGGAGTGTGGGCGAAATGGAAATTGTGCTATTAGTGGTGGAGCCGTCGCCGTCGAGTCGTCGCGTTTCATAGCTGGAAAGGTTCACGTAAAAACGCAATGTTATGTCGCTCAGTCGAGACAGGGGTCCCTTCTTCCAACCGCGCCAACGCAACGTCGACAGTTGCAGCCGGAAAAAAGGCAACTGCGACGAGTAGAAAAAGGGATGGCCACTCTAAATATCGGTCGTTTTCCGACCGGAAGTCGAAGACCACGGACCACAAAAACGATGCGTACGTGCCACGAACGCATTCGGCGGTAATCTAGGCTAAAAGAACTACAAAATTCACGACACTTTGCCTCTTTCGTCCACTTTTCGTCCGGTACCCATGAAATATCGAACGAACAGAGTTGCACTCCATGAACTAGTCGAACTTATAAATATTTTTCGGGTTAGCTTTGGTCGATGTAGAGGTTGACACTGAGGTTGACACAGAGGTTGGTTTAAGTGTGGAATTATACGAATCGAAATTTACGAAGAAAAAAAACGAAGGCTGATTTGCTTCCGATATTTTCGGGGTATGGTGGTAAGCGATGCACGTGGCAACTGCTGACCACTCACGTGGATTAGCAATCCGGATAATGCGCCACGGAAAGCCTGCTTGTTTCTCTACGCATGAACAAATTGCCTATTTTTTTCTTCTTTATTTCGTTTACTGCTGCCGGGCGAAAAAGAATTGAAATCGCCATTCGGGGTACTCTTAGAATGTATTGTATATTGAGGTGGAAGTGGAAATGTTCAGTGTTCACATTGCCACCCAAAATTGATTGCGGTAAAAACGCAGATAATCGACGCTCTTTTGATTCGAGGCACGTCTTTTATTACTCGAATTTAATCTGCATATATTGCATTCGTTTCAATTCATTTATTTAAGAGAATTTCGGTATTTCTAAAAAAAGAAAAAAAAAACTATTTGGATAGTCCTTGTAATAATAACAATAATAATAGTAGTAGTATGACTTTTATTGGCATTCATCCTTTACACCATATTACATTTTGCCGCCAATAGACTTCATAAAATAAATAAATAAAACAAAAATATAATCCATAACAATAAAACAAAATAAAATAAATTAAGCACATGTGTAACTATCATGCTTTTTGAAAAAAACTCAGTTTTTCGGAATCTCAACATATGCTTCGCCTCCGTGGTCTTTCCTCCTACCCTCCCTACTTGGTTATCCCACTCCTCTGTTTCGATTTCTCCTTCACAATTTGTCTCAGTATTGTGACACTTTCCCCTCCCTCTCCCAACCACTCCCTTACGTTCCCCTTCTTACATCCCAAACCATTCAGCCCTTCGCAGACCCACAGATGCTCCTAGGTATCCAACCCACCTCGACATAACACACATTCAATATATTCGTTACCCATCCACACCTTTCTTCCTTGTTCCTCACTCCCACACCTTGCCCTGGCCATAATCCGTTTGTCGTCGGCGCTCATTCTTTGCTTGGTGATATACTTTGGCTTCTGCCCGATGACCTGTATTAGCCTGTATGCGGGGTTATATGAGCTGTTACCTATAATAATAATATTATATTTGGTCCGTAGCCTGGCTTGTTGGCAGTTTTTTATTACTATTTTTTGTAATACATGTTATGACATTGTAATGTAATGCGACGTTTTGTTATTGATGTTGTTGCATTGCTTATCAAGTTGACTTTCATGGGTGAATGTTGAGTTGTTTTTGATAGAAGTTCCTTGTTCTGTGATGACTGCTTGAGTTGCGCTAATTTTGCGGTTTGTGATAATTGGCGCGAACTTGGAATAATCGTTATTTCACCAATTATCTAAGAGAAATCTCTTTGAGGGGTTTGTTGATTATCTAAAATTCATATTTTACCAGTATCCATGCGTGCGTTTCGTGAAGGTTCGAAATCGATGGGATTTTGTAGAAGATGACGTGAGTTTGCTCGATATTCACTCTTGCTTCGATCGCCAATTCTTCGATAGTTGCTAGCTGATTGAGAAACCCTGCGGGGGCGACAGCTGCGTATGAGTTGGCGTGGCGTGTTAGTAAAACATCAGGTCCGCCGCGAGTTGTCGTAGAGACGAGGCCGCGTAAAAGTATGTCGACACGAGTGGCACTCTCGCAACGCATTAGACTTTAATATCTACTTTATGCCCTTCTACACATGCCATCAAGTCATGTAGAAAGTGGAAGACGACGATATCAAGACGTTCCACTTTCGTAGCAAACAATAAAGCGCAGGGAAATATGGCTTCGGTTGCGAACGTAGGCGCAGGAAACGTTAAGGAAGAAAATGAACTGTCGATTGAGAGAACATAGATAAGGCTCATAATCAATCATGATGGTTAATCAATATAGTATATAAATCTATCTATAGATACTAGACTATCGTAATTTGAGAAAGTCCTTTACTATGTCTTTCAATAATGATGTCTTTCCAAACTTTTTTAAAAAATGAGAATTCATTTTAAATATTCATATATTGTTAATTGAAGATAAACTGAAAGTTTTAACTTTGAAACGTTTACAAAGGTAAATCTTTCAATTTCTCTTCAATTAACAATTTCATTTGTTGTTAAAAATGTTTGTTGAATTGATTTTTTTGTACATTTATTCCAAATCACTTAAATCATTAATTAAATAAGATTGAGTTAGGTTTAGTTAGAACTCGAGTGGCGCCGATACGACGCCCAATTTTGGGTCTGCGGTAGCATGATCAGCGACTCGCATACTTACGATACACGTTCATAATGCCAGGTGTCTACCGATAACTCTGCGGTGTTCTACCACTATCGTCTGGAGTTGACACAGAGTACTAGTGAGAAAAATCTCGAGTATAAACAAATGACTTAACCTGACCAAATTTACATGCCGGACAATCTTAGCACTCCCCATATACAATTTACAAAAAAAATCAATTTCTCTGCATTTATCATTTTCCTTTTTTGTTAACTAGTGTTATATTAATTTTACTGCACATGTCTACATTTTCAATTGAAATCTTTTCGAACATTAATTGAAGTGTTAAACTATGTCTCAGGAAAATATCTGTACAACTGTGCGAAAATGAATTAGACGCCAATTGCGAAAGGAGCGCTCAATGTAAAAATAGGGGAAGCGAAATCGAATCGAATCTTAAAACCTTCAAGGCTTCCCTTCCCCCATCCACATACCTCAAGAAAATGAAGAAAACGGCATCGTCTGAAATTGAGGAATTGATGACGTCCTATTGCGATCGGCCACAGCAAAACGAGGCAGGGCAAAACGACAATAGCAACGCATTGACTTCAATTTGCGAGCGTATTGTCGCCTGTCGAATGTCTCATCTCGCTCACAACTCACGATCGCCCGTAAAACATCCGCAAAAGTATTAAACCAAGAAAAATCGCTCCTGGGTTTAACTATTTTTACCGAGCTGTTTTTTTTGGTATTTTTTATCCGAGAAGAAAATTTACTAAATCGAACATATTTGGGATAACCGAGAATATACGCAACATTAACGCAACTTGTACGTGTAGCAATGGCAGGGCAGCATTTCGAATTTTGGAGCAGAAGTAGATGGATTTATCAGATTATTTGCGACTGGCGTCAGCTTTAAAAGCTTTTTTGTGCGTTTGAGGCGCACACGCATGACGCTTATCGCCGCTCATAAGTGGCTTGAACTGTGGGCTTTCTTTGACATTGCGATGTCGCGGATTTTGGATTTCGGGTCTGCCTGCCTGCCTAGCTTTTGGCTTTCATCTCGCGCATTTCGCGAATGTTTGGTTGGGGGAGTGGGAGAGTGGGCGATTTTCGTGCGTATTTCGGCTACAATCGATTGAAAGCATTAGCGTGTACAGAAATCAACATTTGTGTAACGCGTGAATCGTGGGTGGCAAAGTGGCAAATATATACGCACAATTGACGTTTGCTTTTTAGGGGGCACTTTTGCGAGTGTTTATTGTCAAATTTATTCAATATTTTGATAAGACAATTATTTATTTGATATTGGATATACTGAATATAGTGTGTTTCAATTGTGTTATTATTATGTATACAGTGAAAATATTAAGATAGTAACACAATGTTGAGTCTAAAATGACGAATCACATTTAAAGTAGATTCGCTTAAGGTAAGTTTTGTCGGGGCTCGAGTGGCGTCCATTCAGCGCCCGAATATGAAACTAATGTAGTGCTGGACCTGCCATGGATCTACAAGTACCTCAGCGGTGTCTGATCGCAATCGTCTCGAGTTGCCACAGAGTACTACTGGAAAGAGAATAATACAATTTTGACATTTTGACGGTAAAATAACTAATCACGTTAAAACCAGTTTAGTAAAAGTTAGGTCCAGTCTGGGCTAGAGTGGCGTCCATTCGGCGCCCGAATATGAAATTAAAGTAGTGTGGTCGGCATCTCACACGCTGGACATGCCGAAAGTCTACAAGTACCTCAGCGGTGTCCGATCGCAATCGTCTTGAGTTACCACAGAGTACTACTGAGAAGAGAATAATACAATTTTGACATTTTGACGTTAAATGACTAGTCACTTTAAAACCAGTTTAGTGAAAGTTATGTTCAGTCTGGGTTCGAGTGGTGCCCTTTCGGCGCCCGACAAGAAAAGTCTCGAATACGTACGGTTAACATAACTTGACGAAACCTTAACTTCATTCGAAATTAACGTTAACCAGACTGACCAAAACAATTTAAAATTTATAATCCCAGTTATTTAATTGTCTAAAGTGAAAGAGCTAAAACACGCTAAACCTAATTGCACCAAAATCCACTAATTGCAAATAGAGTTTATCAAGTTTTCAGCCAGCTGCGGCTGGCGTATTATTTATGCATGCCGCGCATCATACACAGGCTCACCTCTGACCACCCTAATTTGCCCCACTATAATAATTCGGATGAGCGAGAGAGCCCAATAATCAGGTTCGGAAAATTTGAATGCATAATACGATGCTTGTCAAATCGTCTGTCATATTTTGAATATATGTGAAATTTGTTCGCATTGATTGAATATTCACCATTCCCAAAAGATTGAGTGCTGTAGTGGGCACAGTAACGACACCGCATTGGCCCACTTTTCGTGATTATGTTAGAAATTTGAAACAGCGAGATATATGTGTGTGTGTGTGTGTGTGTGTGTGTGAATATGCAATATGCGATTAGATTGACAATTTCCAGTCGAATGTGTCCGAATACAGAGTTTTCGGGTTCGCTAGGCTCGTTTGGATTTCGATTTCCATTTAATGTGACGAGGAATTTTCATGGTTGGTGCATAGTTAAGCATTTGACCAATTGCCCAGATTGATAACGTTCAATTATGTCTCATTACGTAATCAGCATCATTATGATTTTACTCGTTAATGTGCCATTAATAATGCGTTTCGGACGTCACTTTTCGATTAATGGGTAAAAATTAGTTATTGATAGTTGCATTTCCAGCATTCCCATTCCCATTCCCATTCCCATTCCCATTCCCATTCCCATTCCCATTCCCATTCCCATTCCCATTCCCATTC
>WSZQ02095848.1:0-12150 GCA_019419845.2 Weissflogia rhopalogaster | reverse complement strand
AAGCACATATAACCCACTATACCAAGCAGTGCAGACAATCGGGATGAGACCCAGATATATTGGCGATAGAGAGCTGATTGAGGTGGGTAAAAGTCTGAAAGCTAGAGCACGGTGTAGATCGGAAGAGGCGGGATTGAAGGTGTGGATGGGAGATGAATATGTCAGGTGTATCCTATGTGGAAGGACAAGGGATTCCTGGGAGCATATTGGGAGTGATTGTATAGGAATGAAAGATGAGTGGGCGCGTGATTGCCAGGGGAAAAAGAGCCAGGGGTGTGAAAGAGTGGCTGAATGAGGATGGAAGGGGGGTGGCAAATTTGAAGGTGATAACAAAGCGGAAGGAAACAGCGCGGAATGGACGCCTACCTACCATCAACTATGGGGAAGCGTAAAATTAAGGGGAGTGAAGGAGGAAAACGCCGGGCAGAAGGAGTCCGAAGTAAGGATAGGGAGTGAAAGTTCAAAAGAAGTTTAGCGGGTTTCATTATTTTTTGTTGAAATGATATTTATTTAATCAATTTTTGTTTGATAGTATTTAGTGTGTTAAGTTTTACTTGTAACTATAATGAATGTATGTTATGGAGGGGGAATAATATGCCAATAAAGGTTGTCTACTACAAATTGTCTCTGTAGCATACATTAGTACTGGTCTTATAAACTAATTTGTTTGTGATCTAGTACTTCCTTGTTTACATAGTATGCTTTTCTCGCTGTTAGTAATTTTGCTTCTATTTCTTGGTCATTTTCCCTTTGAAATTACAGTTACTCCTAGGTATCTGAAAGTATTTACTATTTCATACGTTTATTCTCAGATTTTTATTTGTTTCTTCGGCATGTAAGTTGCTGTCATCATTTTTTTTGTGTTTAATTTCAGGCCTACTTTTCCACTTTCCTTTCTAATATCTTTTATAGTTTCTTTCGATTTTTTTCCTGTTAAGTTATTATCATCGAATCATCGGCGAACGCGATTATTTGACTTCCCGACGTTCTGACTTATCCCTTTCTTGTTTATGTTTCTAAGTATGTGGTCTAAAACTAGATTGAATATTGTTGCTAGTGGGGTATCTCCTTGTCTTATTTTCTTGGAATCATCATTTCTCTCTTCCTCTCTGCTCTTCGTCCTCCTGTGTCTTCTACACTAGGATGTTGTCCTGCACTTCAGGGATCTTCTGTTATAAATATTGATGGACATTCACATGAGAGGTAACAATTTCAGTTTTAGCACATTTCGTTCATATTATTTTATCTAAAAAATTATAAAAATAGATGGCGTTTAAAATACCTCTTCGTAACTTTTGCACCATTAAAATTAAAACAAAAACACAAACGATTAATGATGATCAAAATAATTGAGTGAATATTACCCAAAATAATTGATTTTAACTGTTAATGAAGCTCGACATTATAACGAAAATTGTATTTTTAATAATATAATAAGCAATACTCTGGAAAATGTTTAAAAAATTAAATTTTCAATTAAATTTGATAAAAAAATAATTATTCTAATGCACGCGAGCAAAAAAGAAAAGAGGCCGTAGGACAGTCATAACGAAATGGTTTACCAGTGGAACACGATAATAAAGTTAATTGTGTTAACACCGGCGAGTCCACTCCAGGGCCGCATAACGACATGCAAAGTGGTAACTTGCCGTAGAGCGCAATTAAAAATATCGTTTTATAACGAGCGTGTACCCTTCACCTCCATCTCTGCTGCCACTTCCCATGGCACTGTGGTGCCTCAGGCTCCGGCCCTCTGCCACATCGTTCACATTTGTCGTCGCTTTTCTCACACATTGACACCCCTGCACACTCACCCCTTTATCACTACCATCAGCTAGAGAGCCGTAAAACTCTCAATGCCTATCGCCCGGTGCGACAAGGTGCGCAAATAATGGCAGCGATATTATTATTCCGCCTCGTTAAAAGTGAAGAAGCGAAACTAAGTGAAAGCTGGTGGCAAGAGGGGGAGGTGTGGAGAAGAGTGGGGCATCGCACTGGTGATAATTTCATTGCACTGAACCAACCGCCGACCGTCGAGGACGAATTTTGATTATGTCGACGTTTAATGTCCACATTTGTCCGTGCCGCTGCATTTACATACAAATGTTAATTCTCACAGCTGGCACCCGAAACATACTAATTGTCGCTGAAAGAGTCAAGTAAGTGAAATGAAATTGTCACAATTGAATTAACGGATTTGCGTTTTACATTGCGATAATTATATTTCCTAAGAAACAGTTTGTTTTCTATCAGTTTCATTATTTTTAATTTTTTTTCCTAACTTTTTGTATCTGCCAAAGTCAACATCTAATTTGAAAAATAATGAAATGGCATTACAATATGAATATACTCTTTAGCGATGTAATGTCTTTGAATTATATAAGTTTAAATATGTTCAAAATGTCTTACCAAAATGTCTCCTGTCATAAGCTGTTTGCACTAACCCCAGCTAAATTCAAATAATCATCTGAAACAAATTACGCCATCTATGCCCAGATAGCAACCAATTGTCGGCGAGATGTCCTCACGTTGTTAAAGTTACAATCAATATCCGAGAGATGGCATAATTGAAGCGTGATGAGCTGGATGATGTTTGGAAAGCACCACAGCAGCCTCACTCTAGGGGCAACACGTGTGCATTTGTGTGCATGTGTGCGTCTGTTGACGGTCGTCGGCTATTATGTAATACAATTAATCGCACCCCAACGTCGGTGGTGGCCGGGGCGTTGCACATGCACGCCCATTAATTACCTGAGATTGGGACTGCAAACGGAGTGTGTGGAGAAGAGCGGGTTGCGTGCTCGCATCGTATTCTGTCATGGTCGTCGTACTCACACACATGCACTCAGAGACAGTCCATACACACATGCATGGCATCCACGCATGCAGGCCTGTCATAGCAGTTTTGGTTTAGCGGCTGGTTGCATCGATGCAACTTACATTAACGTAATCTATCCGGGATCGCGCGTGGACGCGAAATTGATATATCAACGTGTTATGTGGCGGGCTGGCGCGTCGTGGGGATTGCTTTTCATTGGCGCGTTATTGTCGCAGTCGATCAAATTGATGTATACCATTTCGACGCCCATTGCACATTGTACGCCCGCACTCACACGCCCACTCCCTGTATATCCCTCGCGTGCTTACATGTGCTGTACGCGTGTGCCTACCTTGCTCGCGTCCTAATTGAATGATGGCTGTTTGCGCGCCTCGCAAGACTTGCCATTAAATGACCATGACGAAGTAATTGCGCTTACATAAGTGATTTAAAACTGACGATATAATGACTGATCTATTTACGCAAACCTTTTCTTTCGATTTCATCTATTTAAGAGATGTTTACGTACTCGAACGCATCATTCCGATGATCTATTTAGCTTCAGTATATTTAGAAGTGCTAAACTGAAGTGTTTTATTACAGCCTTCATAAAGCTGCGAAGTTCTTATAGATCGAGTGTGTATGTATGTATGGCACTCCACTGCTATGCAGTTTTGCCTTCCTATGGTTAGGCTCTAAATCCATTTTGGGGGAATTAGTCCTGTGTTTCATCATTTTGCATGTTCTCTGTCAGATCGTTTGTTATATCATCTAACCATCCGATCTTTGATCTCCCTCATCCTCTCTTTGATTTTTGAATCCAGTTTAAAATTTGCTTGGCTGATGCTGCTTCTGTCACCCTCTATACATGCCCTAGCTATTTTGCTCTTTTTTGCTTTGTTTTTCCGAATCCCATGTCATTTTCCAACTTCTCTTCTATTTCTTTGTTTGTCAAGGCCCTAGTTCCTTAGTCCGTTTGTCTTACTCCTCCCAGGGCAGGGAAAAATCTAAAGGATACACGATCTATAAACCGGGTTGGACGAGGTCCATCCGGCCGTATGTGTGTACCGCGCTCCACTGGTTTAGACCAGTGTCTTGCCGAATGCATGTTTCCACCAGCAGAAGGCTGATGCATGCTAAAAACCTACCCCTCCGGCCAACCAGAAAAATCCTCTAAGGCAGACAGATGGAGAGTGTAAGTGACGTAGTTAGTGCGTGGATGTTTTGGTTAGAAGACATGGCCGTCTCGTGAGGTCGAATTCCATAGGGGTGTACTTGAAAATGTCGCGAATTAGTGGGTTGGAGTGTGATTCCAGCGAAGCACGTAGTTTATTTGAGGAAGTATCCACTACATATGCCTCGATTAACTGAAGGTTCTCAGCGCTGAGCGTAAGAGATACATGTAGGTGCCCTCGGCTTTTTTGATCTTGAAGCGGGGAGCGTAGCCGCAAATAGCGAATGTAAGTATACTCCTAATTATTGCTTGGAATGTGAGCAATTTGGTTCGCCTACTGATTTTGTTGTTGCGGAAGAAAGGGTAGGCAAAAGCTCCTTCAGCTTTGCTGCGGGCCCTGGTGGTGTGTGCGTTCCATGTCGATTTTTTATCCAGGGTGACACACAGGTATGTAACCTGCGGGCTCCATGGCATCGGGTGCTGGTTGATTGTTAGTTTATCCGGAAAATTAGTTCGGTTTCTAGTGAAGACGATGGCTTCAGATTTTGATCCGTTGTTACCCAGTCGCCACAGATCGTACCATCCTAGGAGAGCAGGAAGGGTAGCACGTATGTGCTTGACACAGTGCTTTACTTCCCGTTGTTCTGAGTCTCCCTTTAATATCGAAAGCTTTCTGGAGGTCTCTGAACATTATATATACCATTGTATTGTACTCATTAGCTTTACTTATTACTTTAATCATATGAATTGCGTCAGTTGTTGATTTGTTCTTTGTAAAGCCGCATTGGTATTCTTGTATGCTCATGTATTTTGTTAATCTTCTTTGAATTAAGATTTTAATTTTTCTTTGAATTAAGTATTTTGTATGTGGTTTTCAGTATGGATCGAGTAACTTTATCAAAGTAAGAAAGTAGAAATATGCCTAACTGGATCATTCCAGATTAATATAGATTCCATGGCACGATCTGAGGAATTGACAAATAGATTATGATTCCCGTGGTCTAATTCCTTCTTCTACAGGAGTTACTATTGTTACCCCAAAGAGTTGAGTTAACACCCGATGTGTTTCAATGTACTTCTATTACTCAAACCTCAACCAGAAAATACGGAGGACTTTAGTTATCTTATTGTATTCATAGTTATACTCAACATTATATGAATCCTTAGTCTGCCAAGGACATATTTTTGAATTAAGCTGATTGAACTTTGAAAGATTGAAATGATATAGAAATAGTTGTCGCTTCTGACATGAACCTTGAACAATACACTTATCAGATTTTTTTAAAGCAATTTCTGATAACTATTAATTATAACAAATATTCTAGATTTGACTTGTACCAAAATAAATGTACGAAACACTGCAAATACTGAAATGAATATAAATACACATTTTCTTTCATAAAATCTACCAATTTTCATATGAAACCCATATAAGACCCACAGTAGACACATTCGAAACACTAATAAAATATTTAATTAAATATTTATTCCGTACTCGAGCAGTGGAAAGCAAATAATATTAAAACTGGTTATGACCACTTTCCTTATTTACTAGTGCCTCTCAACTACTGCTTGCATTCGCAACGTGTAGCTGCGTTTTAACTAGATTCCTGCATACTCATTGCCTTCATCGCGTATCCGTTGGCATAGTGGTTAGGTTAGGTGGAAAGAACCTGGGGCGGTTAGTCCTACTTGGCATTCAGTATCCGCCGAAATGCATGGCCGTGTGGACCACGTGTGCATAATTACAGAGATTCGCGTCGTTACGCTGAATTCAAATGGCTGCCCACCACACACATACATACACACACATTTGCTGCCACCATCCTTCCAACTGGTCGGCTCTCCTGCGAATCAGTTGTAGTTGCAGGCAACAGCGACCGGACGAAGTAATGAAATTTTATACTCCATGACAGTACTTGTACTTGCCCACTGTTCACCGTTCCGCTCCCATGTTTTGTATTGAGCATACACCCATTCGTACAAATGTCGCATATACAACTATTTTTGTTTGGTTGTTTCGTTTCTCTTTTAGTTCCGAGAATAGTGCAGATATTTATTGATGTTCTTTGCAAAGAGCCATGACTATGTCACAAGTTTTAGATCGCAAGTAGTCGTTTGTGGTGCTTTGAATCTGGTAGATCTCTATGAGCATTGCTAAATATTTGCTATTCCAGTGGTACTCTATGTTTTTTTTGTGAAGCTTGATAGGACAATTGCGAAATTTTACACTTTTGTTGATGAACTTTCGATAACGTCTAATTTTTAATTTTTGCCTTATATTACCAACATTTCGGCGTCATTCTATGTGCCTTTTATAGGGGGACATTTTTATGGTTATGGTAAGAAGGTGAGATTCTTGACTTTAAGTTTTTGATAATCATGTATGCTATTATAAAGTATAGTAATGCACAATTTCATTTTTTTGAGACATGTTTAGGAATCACTTTGATGGTCACTGGTTTAATGGTGAGATACGTTATTTCGCGTTCTGGCAAAGGCCGCGAGGTAAGAAAGACGTCCATCCTCTCTTAAAAACGGTAATGGAAACTCGTATATTTCGCTATCAGCTTTTGCATGCGATT
Organism: Weissflogia rhopalogaster; assembly: GCA_019419845.2. Classification (NCBI taxonomy): domain Eukaryota; kingdom Metazoa; phylum Arthropoda; class Insecta; order Coleoptera; family Staphylinidae; genus Weissflogia; species Weissflogia rhopalogaster. The sequence continues at coordinate 5,573 of WSZQ02095848.1, read as the reverse complement.
TGCAGAGGTTTGCTTGGATGCCATTTTTTGGTTGGCTCTCACCGCCCTTGCCTTCGCCCACACACGATACGGTAATATATATGCATGCTGTTTGGGGCATCTCTCGATATTCGTCCACCGCCTCCATGAAACGAATACCAATGTATGGGCATTGGTAAAAGTGCCACAACTAGGCGAAGAAAAACGTTTTTTACGCGTCGTTCGGAACGAGGCAGTGGCACTAGACACACTGAAAGCCTGTAGTGGTTTCCCCGAAGAAGGGTTTAGGGGAAGGGTGTGCCTGCTTGCTTTGCAATCGCCCACACGCGTCCAACACACATTTCTGCCATTTCGGCAGTTGGTTGTAATGTAATGCTCTGCGTTTTTGTTCCTGAATGTGTCGAGGATTCGAAGGATTGCTTTTTCTTCTTTTGGCTTCGCTTCGGTTTGGTCTCGTTTGTGCCACTTGTATACCAAACGAGGTCGGGTGTGCTCCTGAAGGTAATATACAATAGGCGAGAAAATCGAGCCTGCGGAAGAGTGTGAACCGGGAGGAAGCTGCGCCAAAACGGCTTTTGCTATTTTATTATAGTGGATATTGCTGACTATTACAGTTCAACGGAACATTAGGACGTTAAGCGTTTCCCATCCAGTGATTTCTCCCCGAAGAGAGATGTGAGAAGTGTTGGAGAATTTGGTTTTTATCTTGGGATAGATTTGATTTTCTTGGATACATTTTACAAATTTTAGAAAACAAAAGTACTGGCAGACGGAGATGTGGGAATGTCTTATGTTTGATTAAAGGGATTTAAGGGAAAGATAGTAGATGATATCAGTTGGGGAAGATTGAAAGTAATTAATAGTAACTTAGTAAAGTTAGTGAGAATAGTTGATAATTCCTTGGTGTAATGATCTTAGTTTGCAGGGTTGGCTAGAAGACTTGAAGTTGAATAGGAGCAGAGCAAAGAATATCGCCCGGAGAATATATAATTGATAATTCTTACCAAATATTAAAAGGCAATGTACTTCTATTTTGTGAATCTATAAATTGCTAATTGTAAATGGTTTATTATTAATCCATTGTGTTTAAATCAATGAAAAAGCCTCTGAAAGACAAGCCTGTGACTAGATAAATTCCATTGGTCTGTCCTATTTGGTTATTAATAAACCATTAGCGTCTTTATGCGGCAACCCATCCATTTTCCCACAGATGATTTTCTTTCTTTCATCCATCTATGGTGAGTCCAAACCATGGTTATGGACCCATAAGCCTGGACTTTGTCCCTTTCTTGATTAGAGAGACGCGAGTTAATAACAATTTATGTTTCAAGAAAAGTTGGCAGCACAGAATAGAACAAACGGCGAAATATACCAAGAACTAGATGATCAGCATATAGAAATAAAATGGAAAGTGGCGTTGAGAGTCTATGTGTAGGGGATAAGAGGAAACATAGTGAAAGGTCATGTCTAAGATATTCGAGTGATTCACAAAGGCCTACACCTGAAGAAGAAAAGAGGGATATGTAAATGCGCATTACGTAATGGAGTTTTTACATTGCATAATGGAACTTATTCAAGCATAATTGGTGCCAACTTAAGCAGGCAGGGGTAGTTGGCTGTACGCAAACGCAGCCTCGCAAGCGACGCTACCAACTTAAAATATATAAGGACAAAATATCCTTAACAGCGCCGGTGCCGCGAACAGGACGCCTGGATTTACTGATATATTGTCGTTGCAAGGGGCGTAGGGGATTCCCCATGAGGCATCCCTAAACTAACGAGGGTCACTAGAAATTAGTAAACGGGTCAGTCGTTAACCCGCGCAACGTACATTACCGACCTGTGGAGTAAGAGGTTGCTAGGAATATAGAGGGCTGACAAAGTCCCAATGAATATACTGCAGGAAACTTGTACAAGTGGACCAAAGGAAATTGTTATAAAAAGGTTGATTAGTTCCGATGTGAGAATAGGACTGCATTCATAGAATCAGAAGTTTGAGAATTGGTGAAAAGAATTGAGTTAGAGTAGAAAAAAAGAAAGTTGCTTGTGGATTTTAGAAACTTGAGAGTTCGTTAGAAGAATCGGTATTGAGAAGGCTAGATAATTATGCTACTATTTTCTCTCTGATCAGTGAAAATTGTACGAAGAGTTGTCGGTTGATAATTATGAGTTAGTAGGCACTAGTTGATGTTTGGATCAAGAAGTTTTTGGATTAGTTAAAAAATAGTTGATAACTCGTATGTAAAACTTACGGTCTTCCCGCTTCGTCGGCTTTTAAATTTATTGAACAGACAATGATAGGCATAGTAGCCCGAAGCCGGAGCCCTCTATGTGACCGGCGCAGCGCCTTAATAATGTTAGGATTAATTAATAATGTTTGCTCAAATTATTGCATGCACCGTACGATTTCATATTTTTCTTTTGTATATCTTCACTTGTAAAATCTGAAATTATGAACATAGTTCTTTTCCGTAATATCCGCACATTTGTGAATGCATGTATAGAACTAGGACAACTTTAAGGTTAGTTAATTTGTGATTAGAAAGATAGGCGGCTAGATAAATATATGAGTTGTGCCCACCTGGGCAGCCTCGGCTTACCACGTAGGAGGACAAGGTTCGATTCCCCAAGATGAGCAATCCACCTGGTGAATTATAATTCATAATTCACCCACTACACACCTCACACACTACAACATTGAACATTGAAAAACATTCAACACTCAACATTTAATACGCAACCGAACATTCAACACACTGATTCACATGCAACATGCAATATTCAATACTCTACAATACTCAACAACAACAAACTATAAACACAATATAGACCCCAAGGGTTGATAGCCACTAAAATATACATTATTATTATATATGAGTTTATATATTATATTATATTGTATTATATTATATTATGAGTTTATATTAAAATTATTTTTGAGCAAACGGCTCAAAACGACAATAAATTTTTTTGCAAAAGAACGGCTAGTTTGCATAAAAATATTTTAAAAAATCATGTCAAATTGCTTCAGTCACACTGAAATTGATGTAATTATTATAGGTCGAGGTGCGTGAAAATTACAACGTTAGCGAATTTCCAATTGTTCAACCCCCAAACCTTCCGCTCCCACTTGCACTCCATTTTATACATACAAATGTGCAAACGCACATCGATGGTGTGCGCAATCAAACCCTCTACACTAACTACCCTGTGCAATATTGGACAAGCACAATTCTTGACAGTTTGATGTGCGTGCCCATACCACACAAATGCCCCGAAGCAACGGACATGCCTCGTCAATAATTAAACTTGCACGATTTCAATCAAACTATGTTCAACGATGTGCGTATTTTTACTCATTGCGAAAATAATCTATATCTGCTGCTGTTAGTGTGCATGTGACGGTCACCCCCGCTCGTTAATACCCTTGTCATTGTGGAATATTTCGAAAACAAATGACGTTTACACTGCTGTAAAATTGATGTTATTTATTTCATTGGAGTATACATAGCTAATGTTTGGTTTTAATTTAACTATTGTTGTTTTATTCGTCTATAAATACATGCTGTGTTATTATTCGAGGCAATGTTGACTAACCCAATGTTGGTTAGTTTAGGATAAGGTTATATTTTGTTAGTTTAGGTTCATTTTTGAAAATACATTTATTTTTAATTCTTGAGGAACTATACTATGGTTTTGTCAATAAGGGATAAATCATTAAAATCATTTCTAAGAAAAATTAATAGTATGTTAATGGTATACGGTTATTTATGAGAATAGGAGGTATGGGCACCAATATGATAGGTTATGTATTTCTTAATTGAGGTTACTTTTGGCTTTGTTCTTCTAGAACAAAAACTGTCCAACAACAGTGCACTTTTTACTCGTGCAACAATCCCACTATGACATCAACCCCTTTGTGTGTTTGTGAATACGTTTGATCCTCTAGATCTTCGAACGCTACATCGTTACTTCCATAGCTGTAGAGCCCTCCAGTAGTGGTTAGGAACGAAAGGAAACGCTTCTAGAGCCCTAGTGGTTAAAAAAGCCAACAACTTGAATTAATTGTTATTGTTACGGTCACTTTTTATTCTGTTTAACCCTCGTCTGCGCCGGCGGTGACGTGTCGCATCTCGCAAAAAGGACGATTAGTCGACGACGGCGGCAGGACGGCGAGAAGAAAACACTATTCGCAGGGACAATGGGTGGCTGGTGGTTTTGCCAAAGTTGTGGGCATCCAAAAAAGGGTTTTGCTTGTCAGTTAGAGAGGCGCAAAGTCGAGGAGGGTGCTACATCGATTGGTATGCCTTACTTTAAGTCCACCCAATAACCGACCAGCGTAAATTATACAATTTAAAATGCGAGCGAGAATTTCATTGAATCTCATTGTCGTCTCTCCGCAGTGTGATGGTGCATTCGGAACCGAAAAAGGTTGTGCATTCGGCGTGTTGTGTGGTAAATAGTTGGTATTCCATTTGATTACACGCTTGACGCTTGAGCAACCTAACTTCAGTTCCCCCCAGCAGAGGAGAGGATGCCAAACATTTGCGAGCTCTTCTTCCAAGGACAATGGGCTTTTGGGCTTTTCAAGGGTCGAGGCGGGAGGGAGGAGGGGAGTGTAGTTTTGAGTTGTTTGCAATGTCAGTGCGGTCGTCGGTGGCCTAGACCCTCCGACGACGGGGACCAGGACCCATTCTGGCGACTGTGTGCGCTTTTGCACACTCGTATTGCTTCAATTTCGTAACGAGCGCAACCCACAACGCCACGCTGCTCGCTGGCATTCTGGCGTTCATTATGCCAGCATCGTGCCGTGCGCTTTAATTAAATTCGTGCAACGCGATTGTACGTGTGTATGTGGTTTGGCTTTTCTCTTGTGTCGTCTCATGCTGATGTTGAGGCTGAAGCTCCAAGCGGTCATTGATGACCCTTCTTTATGGTTTGCTATTTTAATACCGGCACCTTCACCATTGTTCTCGTAATATCTCTGTAATTTAACCACGGAAGTGCTAGATACTTTTGCATAATGCATATATTTTTCTCTGTGACTAACAAATTTTATAAATTTGATGTTTTGAAATGGAAGTTTTTGGGAGATGTGTTTAAATTACAGTGAAAATAAGCCGTTTAGTTTAAATTAGTGCTCGAAAATATAAATAAGATAAGAAGTGGAAGAATAAATAAAAGGAGACAAGCTGATCATATTAAATATGGAAGGCAAACCTTGAGACATTTTCAGAAACTGAGCTTCTATAACTATATAAATTGAAATGATCTTACAAAAATAATCTATAAACCTGTAAAAATCCACTTCTGTAAATTCACAGCTATGAAATATCACCGCTGGTAAAATTACCGCGAGTAAACTTACCGCTAGTAAAATCACCGCGTGTAAACTCACTGCTAAATAAACATAGTCGCTCAAATTACTAATGACTCATATCTGATCAAAGGCGTGCGCGAAATTCAAGAATACGTATTTACATTGTTGTCTTTACGAATGCGAATGAATGACTGAATTGGAAGGTAGGCCTGACTATGTGGATAGTAAAAGGTTGAGCTCAGAAGAGAAAAGGTTGATGGCAAGGGCGAGATGT
>WSZQ02095826.1:0-12151 GCA_019419845.2 Weissflogia rhopalogaster | reverse complement strand
AAAAGATAATCTAAAATCAATTATCGACTTTCCAGCACCAGAAAACAGGAAACAAATAAGACAATTTCTGGGTAAAGTAAATTTTTATGGAAAATATATACAGAATGTGTCAATACTACTTGATCCTTTATTATATCCTCATTCATGGGGAAATAATAACTGGTAAAAGTGCTGCACTAGAGCAATATGAGATAAACCGTTCCTTGCGCATGAACAACATTTATTTACATTGGAGTAAGAATGAATACGATTTTTAAATGTGTTTGTAATTCATATGTTTTTAGATATTGTAATCTAATGACGATCAATTACAGTATAGGTACAACGACTTATTTCTTCGGGATGGGCGCTGTGAATACTTTACTCTTAATACAAATGTTAATTGTGAGTTTTATACTTTCAAATTGTTTATTCTCGCAATTCGCTTTACAAGTTTTGGGTTTTGAGTTCAGTTCGATTTTATAACTCACGTTGTAACGCGTGTGGTTAGTGACGGTAGTACAAATAAATGTATATTCCACGTAGTTTGTTAACGGAGTAGGGTTCAATTAAGAAGTTTGAATCGGCTCAGTGAGAATTGGTAGCTCGAAAGCGTTAGTTACTCCTACTGATCATTAGTCATTGCCAAACCAAGTAACAATATTAACATAAGAGAAAAAGAAAAAAAGGAAAGATGTGGGCCGCCCACGTCGCGTCGGCGTCGTTCAAAAATGGCGACACAATCACTAACGAAATAAATCCGCGGAAACGCATGGTTGTGTCTAGCGTTTGGACAAACTGGACCGAACTGAACCTTTTTTTGCTGATCGGGAAGGAAGATGGCTCGTGTACGTTACAAATTTTTTTGCGTGTTTCCCACCCATAAAGACCCACATGCGCACAAAATTTGCCTAGCAGAAACGGACAACATTCAAATCTTTTACACAAAATCGATTCAAAGATGATGGTACGGTAAAGGTCAGTTTGATAATAAAAGTTATTCTGAGTATGTATACGTCACCACCTAATAGATGGCGGCAACTATGTGCAAACTACATGCACCACCATCTCCACCATCACGGATGACTCTGCGCATCAATCACTAGTGCATCTAAACATTTGCGTGCGGAAGATAAAATTCTTCCTCCAAAATTTGTTGTAAATAAAATATAATTCTATTCTTGATTTAAGTTCAAGTAACACCTATTCATGATTCACGAATTTATTCGAAATCGCATTGAATAAAGATTTCTTGTTTTCTGTTCTAAATTTCGGCGTGTTAAATTATAAAAACCTCCAAATACCTTCAACGTCTTGGACCAAGAAACATAACTATATGTTGTACCAAACCAATTTAAGGCGATATTAGGAAGAACTTGCATACGACATATGAACCTGAATCTTCAAAGTATTGACAATCAAACTCAAGCTATTTATTAAATTTGCTGATCTATTTGAGGAGAAGATTGGAGGTAGACGATGAAAACGTTCAACCTGTGTACCTCAGAGAACGCAGTATTCCGCATGCATATTAATATCCTTATCCTCTATCCTCCCACGATCGAGGTTTTTTAGAACGGTAAACCCCCTTGACTAAGGTGTTTACGGTGTTGGAAGGGAATGCTGAAAATAGCAAAGATACCAACTGACATTTCAGCCTGCTTAAGACCCTTATTGTTGGGAGGTCGTGAGAAAACTAATTTCCAAATTACAGTCACGTGATGAATTTATTGTGGCCATGAAAAATATAAACAAGAGGTCTCGGTCATTATATAAATTAAGGATTTTAGTATGTCAATAATGATCGTAGATGACGGACGGGTAGTCGTCAACTTCTTTAATTCTTAACATCTTTAAATGTTACGATGTGTTCGTAGTATTTTAATACCATGAGTCTCGCGCAATGTACAGCACAGTAAAATAGGTTCTTATCAAAAGGTGGCTTTGATGAACGCTGCCGCGGGTAGAAACAAGTGTTCTGTAGCAAGCGTGCGTCAAAATCATCCAGTGAGCGTCAGACTCCTTGGGGGCACGTTGGTATGAGCTACTAATGAAACTCGATAATTAACACGTATTTTTTTTGTCATCATGACCTCCTACTATTAAGATTTTTACCTTCAGGACACATTAGCAATAAGAATGCGTCAAAATTGTTAGGAGCTGCATTCGACAAGCAACTATTAACATGAAATGTATCAACTCAAGTCATCATGGCCTCCTTTTAAACATTTTCTAAAACATACAAAAAGGTAGTAAACGATACTCGTGTGTAAACGACTATTGGTGCCACCAGCGTGGGTGCAAAAACGCTGCCACCATTCTTGTACCGATATATCCTATTAATATTGGATCAATTTAATAAATAGGCGCAACTGTGTTGCAATGAAAGTTTTAAAAATTTATTTCAAGAGCAGATTTATCTTAATTATCGAATACATTATGAAGATAATTTTTCCAATATTAGATTAAAACCGTCGGTGATTCCATTACAAAATTTAAGAAAGCACCATGGTTCAGGTTCAATGTTTTGTGTTACTAAACATTGAACCTGAACCATGGGTTTTGAAGACAATTCATTTCACCGGGCCGCCACTGCATTTGCGGGGATAGTTGAATTAACAACGCGCGATTGTGTTCTGCATTCTTTGTTGTGTGATTATAAACTTTCGTATCTGTCGGGTAATGAACCGTGCACTTAAATCAATACTCGCAATTACTCATCATCGACCGACGTACAGTATCCAGTTTTGATGTTTCGGCGCGTCAAAATTTCATATTACCGTTTGAAGATTGGTTTCGTTCAAACCGACTATATTTGATAAATTATACATCATTAAAGTATTATTCATAATTTTAGTGAATTCAGTTTCGTATTTTTTACGTAGCTGCAAGGACAAATTTCCACGATTGGTGCCGATGAAACGTAAATTTTAACCAGAGAACATACACGTTACCTAGAATAATATGAAGTGCCTCTGCAGGAACTTGTGGACATAACGTTGAGCAGTATTCCTGGGTAGGACAAAGTGAGAATTACATGCTGACAGTCATATGGGGGTTTCACGGTAACTCAGAATTTAGCGAATTCAAACAGGGACACATTTGATGGTAACATTCCCTTGCAGCTTTCCCCTGAAGACGTAGAAGTTATGGGTATGAATGTCTCCCCATCTTCCGGCTGCGGTGGCTTAAATAAACAGTTGAATTAGCTAAAGCAGAAGAGGATATTGTTCTAACACTAATAAACAATTTTAAGACTTTTGTATACTTTACCACCAGCAAAGTGAAATGAGGTGTAAATTTTTGCTCACTATGGTTGATGTGAAAGTGAGTGGTGCCTTCTTGGATAAATCTTCATAAACATGCCAGGATTCTGGTGTGAACATATCCGAAACAAATTCTCTATACCCAAAGGACAAATCGTGCAAATCCGAAGCAAACACAGATTCGGTCTTTTGCAATTGCAGGCATATCTTAGGTTTTTTGATTAATTTTTACACATTAGTTATAGATTAAATGTTAAACGGTGGACCATAAAGAGGGATGATGATGCCCGAATTGAGTTGCAGATAGAAAGCGTGAAATACAAATGAAATTTTTAGAAAAGATGTTTTTGATGGTAGATGTCACCAATCATGGTTCTGGTAATTTAGTAAAGTCAAATTCTCGACCGAAATTACCGGTTTAAATGAGTCCCTTCTTTCACGCTGCGCAATTATATTAAGAATAATTAACTGTAGTTTAGACATAGAGCATGTATCTTTTAGGATTTTTTTTGAGACCGAAGATTATGCACTTATACGGATTGTATTACATGCCAATTACAGAGCACAAGGTTTTAATTCATGGTGCGAACATTATAAATAAATTTTCGTTGCAAAAAGGTTCGTGATCGGAAGAGGCCCAGGAAGCACGCCATAAGGATATAAAAAACTATAGAGAAAGACACCCTGAAAATGTCTGGAGAAAGTGTCAACAATGATCACTTTAAAAGATTATTGTTGGCATCTGATCCTTTCCTGAGTTGTGGTAGTGCTCAACATCCTCGTTCGGATGAATCACTACCACGCGAAATGAGAGAGTTGATCATTCTTCCGGAAGAATATAAGGACAGAGTGCAAGTGATACAGACAGTGATTAGAGGTGTTTTATGTGGGATTTATTTTTATGGTTGAATCATTAGATTAGGTATAGTGGGTGCATGTAGACACTAAAACTGTTTTGGTACTATCGAGCAATGGCAGTTTCTGACCCAAAATACAGAAATGGCGTATTTAGCCTGCTTAAGAGGTATGCAAATCCATGAAATTCCAAACTGAATTCACCAAATTTATGAATAATACTTTGAAAATGCATAGTTTATCAAATACAGTCGGTTTGGACGAAAACATCATCTTAAAACGGAGATATGGACTTATGACGCACAAAAACAGTGAATGGGACTGTGCGGCGCCTACAAATCCACAAAACTTTAAATCATTAACTAGTTTACCCTACTACATTTGGAAAATATTGGATCATTATGAATTTTGCTCAAACCCAAATTAGCCAAATAACAATACGAAAATCTAAGAAATTTAACACACAATTTTTCTGTCCAGAGTGTAATTCTCTTTAACGATATCAGAGAGGTACCTATGTAAGATTTGATGAAACCATCTTAGGTCATTGAGTTTTAAATGTGTATTTTTAATGGAGTTTTGATGGTACGTCTGACTTTTAACCATAAAATCATTTGTCCTCTTGATTCTGTCAACCAATAATGGACATTTTATTCGGGTAATTGTGACACCAAAGTGGGCCATATACCGCCTACCTCTGCATTTAAAATGATGATGAAATAATAGATTTGTCCAGAAAAGAACAGGCAGAAGCCCTTGAAACTATTAACAACCTAAAACTATACATTTATTATCTGAATTTTCGGAACTATGCTCGAAGGCAAAATGTGCAATACCATTACTTTAAAATATTGCGGCATTGCATTTGCGGGGTCAAAATACCAGATATTACTAATTGTTAATTGTGCAAAATACTTGCGAAAGAGGCGCCTATACATAAAGTTGCATGTTTATATGAGGCTCTTTGAAATGTTCTTACACATCAGTTGTTAGGTGGATAGTAACCATTGGTGTACAATTTGGTAAATGTAAGCGTTTGAATTGAATCATTTAGGAGTTTTTAGGGGAACTAATGAGTGGACATATCAAAGCAGGGTCTGGAAATTCGATTTACTGCAACCTGCCGGAGATTTTTTTCTTGTGTTGCTCAATTATTTAAATAACTGTAAATTAACAAAAAACATAGATTATGCCTAAGATAATTCATAGCATACCACTCTTTACTTTACTTTAACCACTATTACTTTAACCTCATCTCTACAGATAGGGTTAAAGTAAAAGTGATTTAACGTGAAAGAGTACTAAGTATAACTTGACAATTTGACAACATACGAAATGTAAACAAAGAACGCTAAAACAGAGATTATGACACGATCCACAAATTGAACAAAGAGATTAAAGTGTTAGAGATAATGGAAAGATACAAATATATGACGACATATTGTCACACTGATTGACACATTCTAAAAATTCCATAGTTTCTATGTTTGAACCTTATGCAATCATAACATTGATATTATCGATTGGAATTTGCAATGTTGCAGAATTACAACAACAATAATGCTGACGCATCATAAGTTAGGCGGGCGTCAGCATAATATTTACATTAAAAAATTACTTTGGAGTGATTTGTCTCGGTATTTTGTATATAGTTTATGACAAATGACTATGACTTCAACAACATATATGGGTGAGGATATACAAATTTTTGCCTTCTGTTTCTGTTTTTTATATTTGTTTCTTCTTTGCTAAATTATGTTTAGCGATAGATTCTAATACATTTTAAATGGGTGTTTCTTAGAGTGAGCGTGGCTGTTTTCTTCTTGCCTTTTATCGCCTACTCTTCTAATATCAACTTATGAAAGAAAAATCAAAGGTTCATCTTTTTTGAATGTTTGTTTTGCTTAATTCATTCTAGTTTCTTTTTTTGTTTACACCTTCATGGCCATCTTTGTTTGTTTGTACTTTGTTTTCTTGGGTGCTTTGATTGGCTGGTATGCAATAAAATTAGTTTACATAGGGGTTTATAAAGTTTTCTTTATTGCCTGTGCAGTTCAGTGGTGAACGAGTATATTATCGACATTAAAAACGCATGGTGCGGTGTTCGTTTTAGCGTTTTCGTTGGTGCTTGTTTATCTTGATTGTTCTTGTTTAATATTCGTTATAAGGTTGTTGTTGTATATCTTTCGTTAGTGTTTATTAATGAATTTGAGAATCGATATACCAAAGTATGGATATGGAAATCCTAACGATGGAAATATGACTCGAACATTTTTTTCGGATCTAGAATGGCTACAGGAATAGTTGAGACCCTGATCACAACGTGTTCGACAATATTAAAAGTAGTCAATTCTGGGTACGATATTGTTTGTCATATATTTACGGGATATTGTCTGGTTCTGCGGAGTTATATGTCGACTTATACCCTTGGTACTTGATGCCATAACGGTACATAAACATGTAATTCATGAGGCCCAAATTAATGATTTCGAAGTACCGACAGAAAATTGGCGTGTCAAATTTTAATTTAGCGCATACCAGGAAGATGTCAGTTAGGGATACAAACAGGGATCTATTTAAAAGGTTCACAATAACATCAGATCCATACCTAAGAGATGAAAATCGTATGATAAGGACATAGTCGAGGAAATGATGGGTTAAATAAAGTATTCTGCAAGTAAGGAACCCGTTGATTAATGATTGGCCTATCGCTATTAACCATTATGAAAGTAATAAATCTATATAGCAAATATATATTAACTATACAGCAAAGAAGAAATTAATATAGGAAACAGAAGGCAAACATTTGTATAACCTCACTCATATAATTCATAAACAGAATGCCGAGAGAAATTGCTCCAAAACTATTAATGTAACAAAATATTACGGAAAATGTCATGCAGCATTCTAGAAAAGTCAAATCAGACGAGGCTTTGAAGTGTCTCCTGTGATTTGCGCTATACATATGATAAACAAGGTAGTCTCCAAATAATTAAGACACAGGTGTTAGAAGACGCGTATCTGCCGGAAATGGTGTTACATCCAGTTGTTATGAGTAAACATGAACATATTTCATTATTTTGAAGAGAAACTAGAGGATACACGAATAAGAGACAAAGAAATAGGATTAATAAAAAAAACTCATTATTAACATAATAGTTTGCACGGTAGAAATAACACACATGATTCAGGAGAATTGGGCAGATAATGAAACAAAATTTAAATCTGCTCAGCCCACAAAAAAGTACTAAAGAAGCGAAATAAAACTTAACTCTGACTAAAGAGGAACATTCCTGGTGAACAAGTTACGAAACTTACGATAACAATGCATAGCACGATAAACAAACTTTTAAAATTTCAACGTCCCTAGTTAAATTGGAAATATTTATGGATATCCTGAATCATTATTGTCTTTAAAATTAATATGAGAGTTGTTACCGTTTTGGATTTCAAAATTGTTTTTAACTCCACACCATAACAATTACCTCACCCGGAAATAACGCACCTAAACTTGAAATAATACCAAGTACGTCAACTGATCAGTAATATCCCAAATCGTAAATAATCAGTACCACAAACGACAAACAATGTATGTATTATACAATCACCACCTTGTATTTGAAACTTCAATGTAATTATTATGCCCATTTAAAACTACTTTTCGCTTATGACTAAAAACATGTAATTGACAATTAATTGACAAGAAGGTTGGTTGAGCTGGGCTGGAAATCCAGCGGACAAACTTCACTTCCGAATCTTGTACGAACAAAATCACTAAAGAAGTTGAGAAGAATTCAGGTATAATTTGTCAATTTTAAACGTTTTCTTGTATATATAAACTTCGGGTTGAAACTCATCATACAAGTGTTAAATTTACACCAAGAAACATAACTATATATTGTCAATAGATCGACATGGTGTTATTTATTTTACCATTTCCAAATTTATTCTTTTAAATGCATGTATATGAATGCATGTTATATTAACTGATATTAACATATTTATATTAACTGAAAAATTCTGCGGGTTGCCCGCTTTTAAGAAGCATATATTTGAGAAAAGATCTCAGGATAGGCATACGGAAGAACTTCGTCCCAATAATTCATCGAAAAAATTCATTCATGCCGCATGTTGCAATTAGCAACAGAAGGCATTCATGTAGGAAGTTTTCATCCCTCTCGGCCAGTTTGTTACATGGGCTCATGTCTCCAAAAGCACAGTTACCGATAGGTCAACTTCTGTAGGTAGGGAAGTTTGCGTGATTGCCTGTGGCGCGGATAGCGATTGTTTAAGTTTGGTGAGCGAAAATACAACCTTGATGACAGTGTCCAGTAGAGTGTGTGGCGGGGCTGAGAAAACCCTTCACCATCAGTACGTGAAGTCGGGCACCACGATATACAGCAAAGTCACTATGATTGCGGAAACATCAAGAGGCATTGATCTTATTCTCTTATTCCACGTTTCCTGTGTTCAAATCTGCTACAGGTACATTGGGTGCACTTGATATTTATCGACATAGCTGCAGCGGTTCAGAAAACATGTTATTTCCGAACTTATGGAATATAATAAGCAAAGCAAACTTACCAGTATGCGCAAACTTACCAGGACTACCATGGTTCAATAATGTGGACTGCTGTCTTATTGAAAATTATTTCCTGCTATGAAGACAATGTGTGGTACGCCTACAAGATGATCTGATGGCTGAGGTTATCCAGAACATTTTTCGCTTTATTTTGAAAAGCGTATTTGTTACGGCCAAATGTCAGGGCCTACTGGGCCTACTTGCCATTTAGACATAAACAAATGTTAAGTCATGTCACCTGTAAATATAGAAAACTGTTTCACATAATGAGAAATCATAAGTCGATATTGGGCTGTCCCACCAGTATTATACACCTTACCGCTGCATCGGCATAGTCAATTATTATAATATACAAAACAACTAACAAGAAGAGTTTTCCAATTGCCCAACATCAAATTGAATGAAACTTTTTGTACGTGTAGTACATATATAGAAATAACTTGTGTTAACGGGATTTTATGACGTTTTGAGCCGTTTGCTCAAAAATAATTTTCAAAGTTTGCTACAAATGGATAATGGTATATATTGCTTTAACAACACATTTAACAGGGTCGCTAAGGTGGTGTAATTATTAGGGTGCCGTCTGATCCAAGGTTTGCGGGTTCGAATTTTGCCTTCGAACCCTTTTTTTCAAACTATATATTGCTAAGTGAGTCACACCAGTGGCCTTGGACAAATTACTGCACATTATTCCATGCCTGAACCAGAAATAAAACCATACTGCAAAAGGGGGTATGATGGTCTGTTCGATTTTAATCAATAAAAATAAACGTATTCTTAGGGGTCAGGAGATCGGTACTTAACCAATATCAATCTAGACTTGGTCCTGTTTTAAGATTTACGAGACAATTGTGAATGGGAAGGCAACTAGCGCAATTACTACCTCTTCTTCATCAAAATACTAGATTTTCAACATAGCGACATTAACGAAGAACAATCGGGCTTTTGTTGGAGGGAGTCATTTGGAAGAAGGCTATTTCTGGATTTACCTCTGCCCTTTTAAATGCTTTTTACCGATTAGCTGCAAACAAGTACGAATTTTGTGAAATGCGGCAGAAGAGTCCAGGAATAAAGATGATACAAATTATATAGAGGACGTTTTAAATCGATTAATTCTCTCATTAAATCCATTCTTCAAAGCGGAGACAACATGTTGATCGCAAAAGGTAAGAAGGACTTTGACGAGGATATGTTTGGTTTGCATATTTTCTTAAGATGACACGGATGATTACATTTAGCATAGGCAATATATATTTCTTTTCATGTACCATGATAATCGTAATTAAATTAAATTTTCCGACCATCCACTTAAAACAACATATATTTCATCTGTTTTTATGTTTTATTCAGTGCATTATTAATGCCAAGATAATAACTAATAATAAATGTTCACTAATAAATCACTAACCAACAAATAATAACCAACAAATTATCTTGTTTCAGATTTGTAACAACTGTTTTTGCAATCTTTACATAATATCAACCCTTAAACTTGTAATGTTATGTTAAATGTTAAATGATAAAACAATAATTTTACAAAATTGAAATAATTATATAAATTCATTATTAAACGCGTTAGGTTAATACGGGAGTTTGCCGAAATGTTTAACGGTAACACACAACAGAGAAGGTGAAGTTTTGTAATAAATTATGAAGAAAATTGCGCTTCAAAGTTTAGTTGATTGTAATGGTGTAAGGTTGTGAACAGTATTAACTCTTTATTATATAACGAATAAACCATTTGTTCGCTGGACCTTATTCTCTAACAAGATCATCAGCAAAACTCGTGTTATGGCGGATATTGAGGCTCCATGTAACGTGGCTACTGATGTTAAAATTTTTAAATTTGAGTATTAAAATAAAGATTAATTTCTAAACGAAACTAGAGAAAAAAAAACACACATATTCAATATGAAACAGTATTCTTAAAATATTAGCACAATATTTAAATCAACAAAAAAACTTAAATTAACACAAATGACTACATGTTACGCGCACCACCTGTGAGGCAACAACAACGAATGAAGAAAAACCTTCTAATTACTTGCGATTTGTACTGTGCTTGAAACAAAAGAATCAGTTCACAACAGTTTAAATGCATCGGCATATCCATTATAATATTATGGAATAGCGATAGCCTTGAAACAAAATTTGTTAGAAAACAACGTTGGAAGGATATTTTATGGCTTGCTTTAAATCTACGTTATTTCATAAATCAAAATGGGCATCAAGAAGGCTTATGGAAATTGGAGGGGCATTACCTGCTGTGCTGGTGCCTGACAAAAAATCCATACTTTCCCCTTGTTATTCTGACAGTTGCCATAGCAACCAGGGATACCTAGATTCTTTTGATATTCTCTTAATCCTATATTTAATAATGGGAGGGTCAGGTCGTGTCCTCTCCGATTTTAATGAAATATGGTAGGCGTGTAGAGTAGGTCTAAAACAATGTTTCTTAGAGCGATACGAAGCACTATACAAGCATTATCCTTTAAAAGGCGTTTGAATAGATGAATGCAACTATATATTCCTTATCAGTGCCCGCTCAACAAGCTCTACCTTTGAAGCGGAGGGTCCGCGGTTCGACGATTGTCATCGCAGCTTTATTTTGTTCGATATTTAAATATTTTTAAATTAAAGTAGATGCTTTCAATTTGCAAATATCATTTATTCAATAGTCAATCTTCCTGAAGATGCCCAATGGGCGTGACAGGTTGACACACATTTTATATTTGTAAAAGGAACACGTTTAAATAAACATATACATACAAAATTAACTGTTAAGTACATAATATCATGAATAATCTAATTTAAAATTGTTGGGTTAATTTCTCCGTCCTTTTATTCGAGATACATTTTATTTTTATATGAATTCTATATTTATAATAGATATATTATTTAACAAATGTTATATTCATTATCTAATATATTTTCGCTTTAAAACAATGCGAGTAGGGGGATGAATTTTTGAACGTTAACGAGATTTGTTTCAATTTACAAATACATCATTTGTTAGATGCGCTAAATATTCAAAAAATTATGTTTTTGTTCAAATATGTATACGATCAAACATGTGTCATCCAGCATATTGTAAAAAAATTGTAAATAAAATTGTAAATAAATGATAAGTGTAAATTAAAATCATCGACTTTAATTTTAAAATGTTTAAATATCAAAAAAAGAAGCTCGACATACCTCGAATCGCGAACAGATTCGCAAACAGATATCTACCAACTGCGCCACACTTCGGTTTAACAGGCTTTGTTTTTAGTTCTCCAGACGTCTAACAAACTTCATTAAAATCGGAAAGGACCCGAGCTGGCCCTCCCTTGTAACCTTACAAAGGGAGGCTGGCTCCGGTGTTCGCCCCCACAGTTTTGAATGAAAGTTACGAAGACACACACACACACACACACACACACACACACACACACACACACACACACACACACACACACACACACACACA
>WSZQ02095814.1:35179-55801 GCA_019419845.2 Weissflogia rhopalogaster | reverse complement strand
GGTCTTGTGTGGTGGGTGTGGGGGGGGGTGTTGCCGGGTGGGGTGGTGGGGTGGGGGGGGTATTTGTGGGGGGGGGGGGGGGGTATTTAGTGTGAAAGTATAATTAATATATGTGTGTAAGTGAATATTAGTATGTGTCTTTATGAATGTGTATATGTATATATGTGTATTAGTTTGTATAAGTATATATACACAGAAGTGTGTATGCATTTTTTACGTCTGTATGCATTTGTACGTGTACACGTTCATTGCGCTTTATAAAATTTGTATAAATTGAAATAAATTGGCTGGCAATTGTCGTGAGAAGAGACCCCTTCTTCCACAACGCACTCACTCTGTCTCGCCCGCGAATGCCCGACTATGTTTGCTTTATTGCCGCTTTCGTCGTTTATACGCACATGTTTAGCGCTCGTTTGAGGTTATGTACCATAGAGGCGAGCTGTCGCTACCGTTCACATCAGCAGCATCAGCAGCAACGAGAGAGATTTTCATTGCTTGCATTGTCGTCAATTGACGTGATTATGGTAATTGCTCGGCCATCATCCAGAAATAAAATAAAATCAAGTAAACAACGTCGTGTCATTGGGCACGTCGGCGTCGTTACGACCAATGAAGGTTAGGTTAGACAACGTGCGGCGATTTGATATGCATTTGATTTGATTCGGTATTCGTTATTTCGGTCTAGCCGGAATGCGCCGCGCACTGACATTTTCCCAGCGCGACTATTTTGGCGGCGAAATGCGCGTCTTTGTGCCTCGCGAAATTCCTTAATTGCATTCTTTTCTAGTTTTAATCTTAGTCATTCATACTGGGTGTTTCAATAAACCTTTAGTGCCCTTCTAGCCATCAAAGAAAGAACTAATTTTTGACGATTTATACGAATTTATGTCGATTTTCTATCTACAATTTTACACTAAATGAACAATAATTAACTTGAGGAACATGTTAATTTTATGAAATTAACAGAGAATAATTAACTTTTAAATTCCCTGTCTAATGGTGGTTAGCGATTTATAAAAGGATGATTATTTTTGGAGTTACGCCATGTCAAACTTAAAATTTGGTGTTTGAAATTGTGAGAGAAAAATAATTAAGGTATTTAAAACATCACTGATACTAATTATCTCTAGTAACGAGTATTACGCAACGTACAGAGTTCAATAAGCTTTAAATCGTCTACAACATGACGTACATTATGTTTAAATATTTTATTATTTTAGGAATTATTGACCGTCAAAGTTAAAATTTTAAATTTTGAAGCCATTCCAAGCTCCGAAAGTATTTACAAAATTAACTGTCACCTACCTATGTCCGCAATCGATTTTTATAAAATTCACAGCGTTTATTCGCTATTAAATTCCCCAGAAGATGACGCTTATAAAATTTGAAAATCTCAATTTCTTTAGAAGTTATAAACTGTTAAAATTAAAATTTAGTTTTTAGAAATTTTTTAAACATGTTTTAAACAAAAAGGCTTTACAAAATTTAACACAATTAATTATTACTCCAATCGATTTTTATGAAATTGTCCGTCTTTATTAAGCTTTAAACTCTCTTAAGTTTGAAATTAATGAATTGGGAAAATATTAATTATATCAAGAATTATTAGCAGTCAAAGTTGGTAGTATGTTTTTCATCGAAAAATGTTCAACATTTTTAGAAAATCGACTACAAATATTTAGATTTTCACTCGAATCTTACGAAATTATCCGTTTCTATGAAGCTTTAAATTCCCTAAAAAATGACGTCCTGAGATTTCGAATACATAGATCAGTTTAGGTGTTATCAACTTCTAAAGTTATAACTATTTTTTAATTTAGGTACAGAAAAGTATTTTACAAAATCTCTCATAATTAATTATTCCTTTCCTAGAATTTTATAAAAGTATCAATGTTTATCAAGTTTTAAATTTTCTAGAGGTTGGTTTTTAAAAAATTTCAAAATTTCAATTAGTATAAAAGTTATCAGCTATCAAAATGAACCTTTAAAAACATGCCTCAAATCAAGATGCAACATGCAGTAGTCATCTATTTCGAAACAGTGTAGCTGCTGCACACGACCGTCGAGAGTCGAGACAACAAAACGCGGAGACAATTTGCGATTTATTAGATTTATTTGCGCAAGAGATGCGTCCGTCTGGTATCTTTCTAGCGCGTTTGTCGCGGAAATAGAAACCCTCGGCTCGCAGTAGGCAGCAGTAGCTCTAGCGAAATGTCAAATTTTTGGCGCTGTGCACCGAAAACGAAAAATTCCCGCCGTTTAATTATAAAGTCCTCGAGCAGTCCAGTGTGCAGGCAAAAGCCATACACACATTGATATATTCACATATACAAACATTAACACACCGACACGCTCATTTACAGCCGCGAATTTCGCATTCGTGCGGCCACTATTTTTGTCGTTAATTACAAGCGAAATGCGTTTACAAAATACTGCAAAAACACTTCTAAAACTTCTCGTAATTAATCTAAAATCCCTTTAAACTAAACTTACTAGGTGGCAGCACATTAGTATTAAGTGACAGATGTCAAATAACGTCAAGTTTGATTGACATGTGTAATAAATCGTAAATTTTGAAACGTCTTCAATTAAGCCGCGATAACTTTGGAATAAATCTTCGAAATGTATTGAAACTGACTCACATTATAAAGAATTAAATTTTACATCGATTTTCGTTCGATTTACAAGTTGTCAAACTAAATTTTTCAAAGTATTAGCGATAAAATCAAAAAGATAAATATCAGACTATAACTAATTATCTCAAGCAAAATTATTTATACACCATATACCATTTAATAGTTTATAAAATTCTGCAGCAAATATCATTTAGCCGATTAAAATATCCCACCAAACTCTTATGATATAACCAGTAAAAGTTGACAAAATTTTCTTAAAAAACAAAACAAGTAAAAATCGACAATTGACAGCTGTCAAGTGTCAAATAACCTCAAACGGGCACGAACTATTCAAATTTTAAATTGGGTTTAATTGACGGACCTGCATATCCGTTCCCTCACTCGCGTTTGTTGAATGTGTTTCGTATTTTTCTTGTGGGATAATTGAAAAAAATGAAATCACGCCGTGCCGGGGCGAGTGAACAACACATGCGCGTCGCATTAAAATCAATTGAAAGCTGCTGCGTACGTACCGCAGGAACAGCAGCAGCAGCAGCAGTAAGCTGTGGCAGTAACGCAAGAGTTGAAAAACGGAGTTAATGAGGAAACAAATGTTTTCTACGCGTTGCTGCCAGCCGAAATCACAGGAAAGTCGAAACAATTGTCGCACATTAAACGCAATTATTTCAATTAAATACAATTAAATTTACTGTTTCACTCCTACATTCAAAATATTAAATATGCAGACGTTAACTAATAAAAAAAGGTTAAGTTTGATTCATAACCTTCAAACCCTCATATTTAAGTGAAGACGTTGTTTTATCCTCCAATACACTTAGAAATGTTTAAAAATAAATTTAAAAAACTCACCATTTAAGGGACTAGTTGTATCGAAACTTGGAGGAGGGCTTCCATCTTCCGATTTTATGCTGCTGAAGTTTAGGAGATGTGGAAATATTCCCTGGAAAATCAAATTTGTAGAAAATATAACAATAAATCACTGAAAAACTCGAGGAATCTCGACGAAAATTTGCAATTTGTTCAATTAAACCGCGATAATTTAGCAACAAATCGTTCATCCGTTTGCAAAAGAACACATTTTATAGAGAATAAAATTTTACATCGATTAGCGTTATTATTTTCAACATATAAAGTAAACTTATTGAGTTAGAGGCTGTCAAACTAAACATTTCAAAAATTCAAGTCATAAAATCAAAGAGTTAATTAACGGGTTATAGCTAATTAATCATATCGAAATTATCTAGGTACCTCAAGTTATTTAATAGTATATAAAATTGTGCAACTAATGCCGTTTAGTGTGTGAAATTATCTCATCAAACTCTTGTTACCTGTCAAATAAGAAGTGTCGGATACGAACTTTGCATGCGATAAATTTAGTATATTTTGAAACTTCTAAAATTTGCAATTTCTTCAATTAAACCGCGATAATTTAGAAACAAACCGTCCAAAACTTTTGAAATTGACATAGTTTATACAGAATTAAGTTTTACACGAACTAGCCTTTGATTTTTAAAGTTATCATGTAAATTTTATAAGTTAGAAGCTGTTAAACTAATTTTTTTAAATTTAAGACATAAAATCAACAAGTTAATTAACGGGCTAAAATCAATTAATCAAAATGAAATTATCTATACACCTAATAACAATTCATAGTATATAAAATTCTAGAGCCAATGTCGTTTAGTATATCCAATTATCTCATCAAACTTGTATGTTACGACCTGTCAAAGTGGAACATCAGAACTGAATGCCATAAATTTCACAAATATTAAAACTTCGACAATTAAACCGCGATAATTCAGAATCAAATCGTAAAAAATTGTTCAAATGAAAACATTTTATAGAGAATTCAATTTTACATCGATTAACGTTTGAATTTTAAAAGTATCGTGTATATTTTTCGAGTTAGAAGCAATTAAATCGTCATCATGAGAATATAACCTGGAACTTCCACAATCAATAACTATATAACCTAAAAAAAAAAAAATCAAAACCCTCCCGAATGCTAAGCACGTGCCAGCAAGCTGTTATTTCCTGCTAGCGATTCACACATACAACACAACGCTCGCGCGTTTTTGGGCAAACAATGCGTTTCGTAACAGATATATTTTCGATTAAACCGCCTTAAGTCACACTCACGCCAAACATACCGGCACAGACGCACAAACACACACAATCCGCAATCGGCAGCCCGAATGAATATTAAGCACAATCGACAGCCACATTCCTGCGAACAATTTCTATCGATCACAACCCAACATGTCTGCTTGTATGCCTTGCGCGGAAACGGAATTCCAATTTCGTAATAAATAATAAGTCATGAAATTTCCGCGGGCAGCACAAACAAGGAAAAAATGAAATTTTTATCGCACCTGACACACGTACACACGTCTACGTGCACCCGCTGCGCATACTTAGTAGTACAATTCCAAGTTGAAGCAATGAAGCAATTTCTTTTTTTTTTTCTTTGTTTATTTGCGTCGATTCGAATTCTAATTGAACTCACCGAATTCGACATAGTCGCATAGTTTTCGTTCAGCAGGAAGTAATGTTTAAATGGGAAAAAATGGACTTTAATTACTTCAAACCGTGATAATTGCGTTTTTAAGACAAAAGTTTGGGAAGTACGGTGCGTACTACGGGGAGATGAGTCGGAAGGGGTCATCTCGACTTTCTGCTACAATTATTCTTAATATTCGCGTGTTTAGCAGGAATTAGAGTATAACAATTGGGTAATTATGCTTATTGTTTGTTGTTTTTATGTCTGGGAATAGATTTTCTTAGGTTTAATTAGTTTTAATTAGAGGAAAAAAAAAATTTAAGTTGAGTTGTTGTTTTGAGCTTTGAGCACCTTTAATTTTTTTGCAATTGTGGTGTTTTTAGAAGAATTACTTTGTGAATTTTAAAGATATGTGATTATTTATGTGATTGGTATGTTAAATTATCTCATCAAACTTTTATGTTACAATCTGTCCAACTAATAAGTATCACTTCAGACCTTTGCATGTGATAAATTTTGAAAATATGGTAATTTCTTCAATGAAACCACGATAGTATTGCAACAAATCATCCAAAGGTTTTGAAATTGACATACATTAAATTTTACATCGATTAGCGTTTGTATTAAAAAAAATAGTGTAAACTTTTTGAGTTAGAAGCTGTTAAATAGAAATTTTCAAAATTTTGGAGGTAAAATATCAAACATCTAAAATTAAAAATTATCGAAAATCTTAGAAATTATCGAGCACGTTAGTAATTATTGAATTTGCGAATAAATATCGAAATTTTAAGAAAATATCGATTTTATTAAAAAAAATATATCGACATATAAACACCATGCAAAAATGACACTGAATACGCATACGAAGACTTTTTTTTTTTCAAAAATACATAAAAAAAAAGTAACTCACCCGCGAATTCATCAACTGCTTATGATTTTCCTCCATGAGTGTCCGATTGCGCAACGCCTCGAGCTGTTCGAGCTGATTGTACGAGTACTCCAATCCGGGTAGTTGCGATAACGCCGTCAGATTGGAGAGATTCGATAGGCCGGAGAGATTCAGCGCATTCGATTGGGGCGAGAGCGACGCCGCGTTGCCGCCCCCATTCACTGCACTTGCCGCCGCCGTCGGCAACCTGTTGCTGTTACCACTACCACCGCTACTACAACCACCACCTGTTGTTGCACCACTCTTTGGGGTCGTTGCACTCGCCGTCGTCGGCATCCCACTATCCTTCTTCGCGCTCATGAGATTCAGCGGCGCTGTCGTAGGTGGCGTTTGCTGAACAGTCTGCGCCGGCGCACTAGTGGCGGCCGTCAGACTGGTGGCGAGGTTGCTCAAGTGCGACAAATGCGAGACGGGCAGCGCCGGGTTGTTCGCATTCGACGACGGCGTCTTAGGGGAGAGCGGCGTCGAAGGCGGCGTTGGTGGCTGACTGGGCGGTGTCGGACTCGTTGAGGGGCGGTTGGCCAGCTGGGAAGCGGCGGCGTGATGTAGGGAGAGGTTTTCTAGCATTTGACCTTGAAACAAAAATTCATTTTTTCAAACATTTTTTTTTAATTATAAAAATTTCAAAAAAAAAAATTCAATATTAAAATTTTTAAAAAATTCAATATTAAATTTTTTTTTTAAATTCAAGATTAAAAATTTAAAAAAAAAATAAAAATTAAAAAAAATTAAAAATTAAAAAAAAGCTAAGACAGACTTTCTTAACATACTTTAAGTAAACTTTAAATAAAATTTCTAACAAGCTTAAAATTTTTAACATTATTTTTTGGGAATTATTTTAAGTGGGAGAAGAATGCTGAAGGCTTGGCCTAAGTATACTGTGACTTAACGGTTTCGAATTTTTAATAAACTGTAATTACACGTTATAGACGTAAATATAGGCATATTATACAAAGTCATGGCACAACCTCATAGAAGTAGCTTGACGCTAACCACTTAACGCTTCAATGTACAATGAACAAACGCGTTTGAACGCTTTGTATATCAACCTCCACGACTTGAGAAACAAAAAAAAATCTCGAGAAAGAAAGAAGAAAATGGGCGTTACTTATTTTTGGGTGGAATTTATTTGGTTCGCGTTCGAGGTTCGATTATTTATTAGTTTTCATTAGCATTTTAATTCGAAGTCTTGCGAGGAATTCCATCAAAAAATAAATAAAACAATCGTGTTTTCGTATTTAATTTCTGATTTTCTAAAAACATCAGGTAATAATATTTTGATTAAAAAATTTAGAAATTATAAAAATTAAA
The DNA here is from genome assembly GCA_019419845.2 of Weissflogia rhopalogaster. Taxonomy (NCBI): domain Eukaryota; kingdom Metazoa; phylum Arthropoda; class Insecta; order Coleoptera; family Staphylinidae; genus Weissflogia; species Weissflogia rhopalogaster. The sequence goes on along the minus strand of WSZQ02095814.1, from coordinate 48,405 downwards.
ACATTAACTTTTTATGGGTTTTTAAAATCCAAAATGTTAGAATAAAAAAAAACTACGAACGGGAAGTGTTTTTTGGTTCTAAAATTTAAGTCGTTATTTTCGAAGGTCTTAAATTTTAAAAATGCAGCTATTCATCATTACTTAATCAGGGCTGTTTCCAATCTTTAAAATTTTTGAATTTATGTGTTCTTCATGTAAGAGCAAGAGAAAGAATCAGAAGGGAGAAAAAAGAGAATACGTTTTTAATTAAAAAGAAATGAAAACATGGGAAACCAGAGCGTATGAAAATTATAGGTTATCTTATCTGATTTAAGAGTATTTTTTTGTTTGTGTGATTAATTATTATCTGAAAAATTAACCTTAAAAACTAGCCTTAAAGATAGTCATAAATTTTCTTTTCGTTATTTCTTCCTTTGACGATAGCTTGTAATAAAATTATGAAAAAAAAACTTCCGGTTCTCAGTAGAATATAAAGGGAACCTCCCTTTGTCTTATCATTCTCAAAATATTATTCCACTCGGACGAATGTTGAGTCATGTAACATTTGTTAACGAAAAAAATGTTTTTTAAGTCACTTTAAGTTTTAGAACATTTTTGGTTATAACTACGAAGAAAATTTCGACAAATACTTCCGGTTTTCACAAAACTGTAAATGAACTATTCCTTCATGATAATCTCAACATAAAACATTGCTTAAAACAGGCTAAAGATGACTTAAGTAACATTTTAGAATGAAACCATGTTTTTACAAAAAAAAAAACTTGACTGAACGTTTTTGGTTGTAACTTTCGAGAAAATTATTAAAAACACTTCCGGTTTTCACCAATTTATAAAACACACCTTCCTCTATCGAAAACCTTATCAAAACTATCTCAGTAACAAGTCTAAGTCGCCTTAAATCACTCGTTTTGTTCAGAAAATCCGACTTCATCTTAACCAAATTTTTTTCCAAAGAAAAAGCTTTTAAAAGAACTTAATAGCTTTGCATCCGTGTTTTACGAGCTTTCCGGTTTAATTTTGCACGGTAAATCGGCGATTTTGCGCTTTTGGCAGTCAGTTGTTGTTGTTGTATAGCAGATTTCGCATATTGTGTCGCTTTTTCGAAAAAAAAAAGTTCGCGCCACGCCGCATACTCACGTCCACATATTTCAGATTATGAGCTTTTGTCTTGGCTCTGCCGCGGCCGTGCGCATTTGTTTCTGTCCAAACTCCCAATGGTCCATTTATTCCCCAAACCCACAGAAGTGTGGTGTTGTGTCGGCCGCTGCAGTCAAACGATGCGCAAATGAGTAAAAAAATAACGTCAAAAGCAGAATGCAAACGCGAACGAACCGAAAACGAGTAAAACAAGCAGTAACAAAAAATGAAACATATGTTCGTTACTCCTTGTAGCAAGTAACATATGTTAGAATGTCAAATTTACATATTATATAATTCAGATACAGTATGACCACACTGAATGTTCGTATTTTAAATTTTCCAAAATTTTATTAAAAATACTAAAAACTAAATTTTATAAAACACTTTCCATCAAGTTTACAATTTTTAGAAAATTTCATAAATTTTAAGAAAGTTAAAAACCTGAAGACACAGGGTGTTCAAAGAAGAAAGTTTTTTTTTGCGTATTTAGAATATTTTTGCGTCTGGAGTTCTGATTTTGTCGACTTAAGTCAGTTCATACTAAAGTTTACGACTTAAGTCACTTTTCTCAAGAGTTAAGTAATTTTAATTTTAAAAACAACATTTACAGATTTAGGTTAATTTAACAAAAGAAGCAAGTTAAGTGTACACGGATTGACTTAGGCCATAATAAAATGCGTTAAGTCACTAAGAAATGCTTAAATAAATAGAAATAGAAATCGTTGAATTTCGATTTTAATTCGTAATACTTTTTTTCTGCCTCGAAGTGGGCACCTCGCAACAAAAATAATTACAATGATCAACAAAACTGTTGTTGACTTAACGCATTCGTGTAAGTCCATGTATTCTCAAAGAAGCAAGGAGCTAATGTGTCGTTTTCCAAAAGTTGACTTAAGTCAAGTCCAAGCGAGTAACGAAATTCGTTAGTGAAGAAAACGCTTAAAAATCTCAAAACTGCTTAAACAAACACAATGTACGCCATATTTCCTCGACTTAAGTCAATTCCGTATTGATTCAAGTGGATTCGGGCTGGAGAGTGACTTGAACGCGTTTTGTTTGTTATTACAAGCAAACTCATTTTTTCTTTCTCTCTCTGTCTGGCGAAGCATTAAAAAATCGAATTGCGCCAAGCCCCGAAAAAAAACGAACGTACTAATCATCATAATCAAATTATTGCCCAAGCAAAATTCACAACTAAACAAGAAAACGTAACTTAAGTTAAGTCTAAACACACTAAAGTCAAAATGACGTCAATTTGGTAAAATTAGAAGAAGGCTTGAATGCATAAAAAAAAATTACAATTTTTTTCATCATTCATCGGTTAAATCATAACTTAAGTAAAGTGAACTTTAGTCACTAGAAAAAAAAACTATTTTCTATTAGTTTAAAAAATTTCAGAGACGCTCATGTTAATCACTCGCGTAATTGCGTGTGAAGCCATTCTTGAGATACTCGAGTGTATGACTTAAGTCAACTTCTGGGTCTGGCTTAAATCACGTTGCTCTGTTTTTTCTTGAATATATTTTCTTCCACAACAACAGACTGCAAGAGTCTACAGAACTTTGAGTAATGTGTTACATTACTTTAAATTCTTGTAAATTCATTTCTTAAGTCACTTTGTGAGTAGTCGACTTAAGTCAGTTTAGACAAAGGCGATTTTTCGGCTAATTACCCCAAAAAGTTGCGAGTACAATTAGACTAGACTAAAATTAGTCTTGGAAATTAATATTAAATATTCTGAAATATACAGAGTGTCTGAATAAATTTTCTTAAATAATTAAGAACTGTGACTAATTACATTGAAAAAGAATTGAAGAGAGCTAATGACCAAAGCAGTCGATGCTCGGTAAAATCAAACAAAAAATAATAATAAGAACACATGGTATGTATTTTAAAAAATTGTAAAATGTGAAATATTGAAATTTAAAAATCGTTAACTTGTCACAATGAATTAATTTACTGACAATGAGGCGCACAGAAGTCCCCAAAAGTTACGTAAGTCACATCAATTGACTTAAGTTACTAAATTTGCTTTTCTGATTTTTTTTTAAGTGAACCAGAGATACAATTTTCATTTTTTAATGTCTGATATTTTCTCGATTTCGTGTTGATTGTCGATTGTGTAAAACGCAGAGTCATCGGTTTTAATAAATCTTGAGATATTCTCCTCCCTCATCATCCTTCCTACCAACGTCTCGTCTTTAAGCGGCGCAAGCAAGTATGCATCAGATAAGTAAAAAGTACAACACACACACACATAAAAAAGACAACAGGGAGTACACGCGCCTGCGAACGAACGAAAGTCGAGTAAAACAACATCGAGAAGATGGATATGAAGAAAACTCGTCTGCATGTCGCCTCTTTCAAAGTCGATGCTCCAGCCCCAAAAAACCCTGCCCGAAAAAATATAATAACTTCTCATCGGCCAGCAATCCAGCAGCCCAGTGAAAGGGAGGAGTAGGAAAGACGAAGACAAAAAAATGAAACATTTACGCTTTTAATCTGTCAAAAATGATGAAAACCTCTTCGAGAACGAGCTTTTAAATTGGATTTTTGTGGGAAAATATCATTTAGACGTCTAGAGAATAACTGAGAGATTTTAAAATTTTGGTGTTGTTGAGTGTTTTTTAGTTTCGTTGAGGGATATATAATGTCATTTAATATGTTTTTAACGTTGTTGAATGTTATAGGTGTGTTTGGTGTTGTACACTGTTGTTTGATATTATTGAGTGCTGTTGAATGTTGCATTGTAGTGTTGTTGCATGAACAAGGAGTACTGCTGACGGTAAATTTTGAATATAAAGTGTTGTTGACTATTGTTCTATATCTAAAAACCTAGTCGACAGTTGCTTTGTATAAAAATAGTGTTGTTGACTGCTGTTTTCATATATATTTTGTGTTGTTTTGAAACTAAATATCCCTCAAATATCAATATACACGAAAATCAGAAAGTTGCCAACTGTTGAGTTTTTTGTTGTTGTCTTTTAACGCAATTCCGTGTTGTTCACTTGTTTCGCATATTCCTCCCTGTTGTTGTCAATGTTAAATTAGAAAAACCATTGTTACGAGAAAAGAAACACATTTAAAGTCTCGAAGAATCGAAATGAGTAAATTGAAATTGAAATGTTCTTTTTCTACTTTTCTGTCTGTCTCACTCTCTCTATCTCGCTTTCGCTGTTGTTGCACGGCTTTTTGTTTAGACTAACCGAACGTAACGAATCGCCAGCCGATCGCGCCGCATGGGGTGCTGCGGCCTGCGTGCCCACGGTGGGCATTGTTGAAAAGGATTGCATTCCGTGTGGCGGCGGCAAGGACGATTCATCAATCCGTCAATTTCAATGCGCCGCTGCCCCGCGTCACTTCATTAATAATTTTTCATTAGTTTTCTTTATTTCCAATACGAATTCACCTTGCGGGGCAGCGTGCCCCGTATGCAAAACACAAAACGCCACGTAAATAAAAAGAAACAAAAATAACCAAGGAAAAAAAAATGAAGCTAACGAAATGAAACAAAAAACTAATTTCAATACACAAAAGAACGCGTGAAACAAAAGCAAAACGTCGGGAATGACAAATTTGACAGCACAAAGGCAAACTAATCAAATCATGTTCGAGCATATAAGCATGAAGTAACTTAGGTCGAACTTTATGTGCGTATATCTCGGCTCAGCGTTGAGATAATCCATATTCCCTTTAATCAGCTTATAGGGAATTTAATTTAAAGTTAGACGGATTTTTCCAGAATGTTCCAAGAAAATTAGAAAGAAAATTATTTAATAGTCAAGAAAAACATGGTTTATAAATTTTGGTTTCTGGTATATTTTGAAAAACTTTGAATGCCCATAAGTTTGCAACTTTTCAGAATCATTCAAAATTTCAAAAGTGATGTGATAGAGTATTTAATTGAAATTCTCATGGAATTTTTCAGAAAATTCCAAGGCAATTAGATAAAAAGTTACAGCTGAAAATAATCAACCAGATTCCATTTATGTAACATGATACTTTCAGATATTTCAAAACTTTGAAAGCACGTATCTTCGAAACTATTTAAAATATTTTAAATTTTCAAACATATATACATACAGATAATTTATGTGATATTCCCGGAACCCCTTCAACTATTAGTATGAAAATTATAAGTAAATATTATAAACAAAAATCTCGATTTAAATAACTTTAGTTTTCCGATATATCTTTTAAAACTTTGAACGCATATATCTCAGGCATTTTCAAGCAGATGTTAAATTTTCTTACAACAGTCTGTAGATAAACTATCTGAAAATAATATATATCCAGTTGATTTTTCTACGATTTATACATCAAAAGTTACGGAAGGCAATGTAAAACCTAAACGACCAAGCATTGGTTTTCCGGTTTCAGAAAACAAGCAATAAATGCTCATATCTTATTTTTAAATATATTCGAATGTTTTTTTCTTTTTGTAAAATGTTAATAACTCACCAGAAGCAAACGCAGCAATCGGCAACTGTCTGGTGATGCTCTCCGCGACCTCAGACGTAAGTCCATAAATCCCCAGCAGCTCACGCATCGTATTCATCGCGTACTCTCGCATATCCACCCCCGGGACACCATTGGGGGCGGCATTCAACAGAGCATGCTGCGCATGATAACTCGCCGCCGCCGCTGCGGCCGCCAACTGTTGAAAATCCGGCGTCGTCGAGCTCTTCGACAGGTTATGAATGGAGAAACTGTTCGGAATCTCACAGTCGGGTTTCTCATCGGCCTCCTCTGACGAAAACCTCTCCTGCTCATCCTGATCCTGCTGTCGCTCTTCATCGGATTGGCTGCCCTCGCTCGGCGACTGTGATTCGCTCTCGTTTTTCGTCAAGTCCATCGGGTAGTAACCATGGGGCACGACCAACTTCCGGGCTTGTGTTTTCCGGCGATTTTTGTTATTGTTGTTGTTCGTGGCGTGTTGCAGCTCGTCGTTTTCGGCATCCGAAAACGTGATATTCGTGCAGCGAGGCTCGAAGTTTTTGCGTTTGTTGCGCTTGCCACCACCACCGCTAGGGGCGGTTATCGTATGCGAGGCGCCATCGGTCGGTCGGTAGCAGGTGGTTGCGTCTGTCTCCGAGTCGCTGGATTGAGGCGCCGACGAGCGGAAACGTGCGCCCTCGTACGGCATATCGTCGTACTCGTCTGACATTTTGACAACATCTGTGGAAGAGCAATATTCGATGTCAAACGAAGTGTCATTTTCATTGCTATACACAAGATACAAAATCCGGCAAAGCGACGCCGGACTGTGATAAAAGTCGTGGAAGAAATTCCTCAAATTTGGAGATTCTCTTTATACAAGATATACGGAAGTGAGGTAAACAGGTAAACCGGAAGTTGTAGGACATTTTGGAAAAATATCCAAAATTTATTAAAGTTTTTGAAAAAAAAGCCAAAGACTTTGAAAGAGTTGAAAATATTTGAAAAAACCAAAACATTGAAAACTGAAGATCGAAAATTTTGAAATAAAACGAAGTTTAGAAAAACGAAAATTTGAAGAAAAAAAATTCGTAAAAGTGAAAATTGTTACAAAAAAAAAAAAGTTAAAAAATCATAAATTTTCAAAAAATCAAAAATTAAAAAAAATCAAAAATTAAAAAAAAATCAAGAAATATCAAAAAATCAAAAATTTCAAAAAATTAAATTATAGAAAAATTGCCGCAATTTGTGAATTATTAAAAAATTCATAAATATCTTATACATTCTAAAATTTTAGAAATTCTCAAAATAGAAGATTAAAAAAAAAAAAATGTCATCGCCAAGAATCCTAACCCAACACGAAGTCAACAAGCTGATAATAGCCAAACATGAATATGAACGAGCTTCAACTGACCTTCGCCTACCTTCCGGTTACTACAAGGACGAAGAACTCCGCCTCCACGCCGACAAATGCGACAAATTTCGCAAGTGTTCCGACGCGTATCGCAAGAAAAACGAAAAGGTCCTAATCGCAAACATTGTAAAACTCGACATTGAAACCGACAAAGAACTTTGCTTCGATTTCATCCCCCGCGAAGAGGATGTACGAGCCCAAACACGCAACATTTGTCTAAATGTGGAAAAAGGCGGAAAAAGACGAGAACGCATCCTGCGTCAGATAATCCCTTCTGGCGACTGTAAATCCAACCAATCTTCACAGGAACGAAACCCATCCATATCAGAAGAGACGACCGAAATGTACAGAGAGAAAAACTTCCCAGAAAATCGCTCGAGGGAAGAGGAAAGCGTTCGAGAAGGCGTCAACGAACAGGTTTTCGTTTCAGATGCTTGGTTAATACGCTATTTAATTCTGAATAAATTCATAAAATGCGCCCGATTGATTATTATCAAGAACCGGATGTTGAAGAGGTTGGAGAAGATGAAGAATTTTTTTATTAGCAGGGAAATTCTGGGACATTTGGCGGAAAATGAGGAGGAAAAGCCGAATGTTGCTAATGTTTCCTACGCCGGATTGTTTCAAAAGTTTTTGAGTTAGTTTTTTTGAAGATTATGCAGGAACTAATGGAGGGAAACTATTGAAATTTTCTAGGGTTCTTAGAAATTTATTTCTTTATCACTATGTAAAGTTTGTAAGTAGATATCTAAAGTGGTTCAGCCGTTATAATTGATTAAAGATGATCAATAAAATTTGGAACAACAAGAAATATGAAACAGGAAAACTTTAATAGCAATTGAAAAAATGGCAAAATTAAGTGCAACTCTCAGACAATATTGCTAATAAACTCATCTAGACACCTATGAAGAGATATTTGAGTTATCTTAAGTCACTTCAAAGTTATAGGGCTTTACATTTAAAAATTACAAAAATGATTGCAGCTCCGAGTGTCATTTTTTGGAACTGTAGAGAAAAACCTCCATAATATCCGGAAAATTCCTCAAAGTCCAATAAAACTCTCTGACAATAATCTTACCTACCTGATTAACAATTAAAGTTTTAATTACCTTCTTTGAAACTTTTCAGGAAAACCTCCATAACTTCCAGAAAAATCATCAAAACTAAATGAAACTACCGGACAATATTCGTATAAACCCCTTTAGACACCACCTACGAAGAGACATTTAACCTATCTTAAGCTATCTTCAAGTTATAAGACGTTAAAGTTGACTTACCAGTATTTAGCCCATAGGAATTCGGCGACAATAGTCCTGTGGTGACGGTTGCCATTACACCCAACATTCAATCATTCCTGCAACAATAAAAATGCATCGTAATTAAATATGGAAAACGCATAAGTCGTTAGCGCATGCGCATCGGCGATATTTTTAACAGCGCGCTTTTTATCGCCTCTTTCGGCCTTCATTATCCCGGGGTTTCATAACGCCGTTCTCTTCAGCGCGCTTTTGTCGATGATTTACGACCTAACCTAAAACTTTTTACGCCACCCCGTAATGCAAATAAATGCAACCCCACGTGCTCATTATGCACGCGCCGTAATTGCGATTGTTACGAGCCCGATTTCTCCTCACCATCTTTCGCCAGACACTCGCAAACAAATCAGAAAAAAATGCACAAAAACTATTTAAACACAGCCTGTTTCTTTCTTCTCGTTGCTTTTTAATCTCTGTTACACTTTTCATTTTTGGGGTTATGTTTCATAGGGTTGGCGATTTAAAGGGTGGTTTTACGATTGTACCACCCTTTTTAGTTTTTCGTGGCTCTCCTTTCATTTTTTATTCGCTTTGAGATTATGATCGACAAAAGGGTGGGATGATCACGAAAATTTGCATATTCCACCATGGCATATGCATGACCAACCCCCGAAAATTTTCTCAAACATTTGCATACGTGCCGCCATCATCTTTTTTACGCGTGAAACATAAAAGAAAATTTATCACTTCCATCAAATTGTATAGAAAAACCCCCTGGTGTTGAAATAAATTAGTTTTTTTTCAACGTCCGACTTTTCAAAGCTGTAACTATTAAACTAATTGCGCGAATTTATTCAAATTTGGTACAATTGTAGCCAACAACATTCTAAACAACCTCAGAAAATTACAATTAATTCGATACGTTAATTACGAAATTATTAGTAGTTAAAGTCGTGATTAACAAAATTGTGTGATTTATGCATCGCTATAGAAAATTAGGTATAACTTAAAGAATTTTTAGGTTATAACTATTATTTGGTTAAGGAACTACTTAAGAGTGTTGTCATAACTGAGAAATTTGGTTAATGTTGTTAAATTATACAGGGAGTAATCGCGAATTTAAATTGATATAAAAATGTAAGTTATTTTTATGTCGATTTTGCAGTCGTTCAGAAATGCGTCTAACTTTCAAAGTTTTTAAGTAGGATTAGTAAAATTTGGCCCAAATATTGTACCACATCTCTTCTAACACCCGTCCATATTTGAAAATTCTAAATTTTGCACACAGGGAGTTAAGAATTTAAGTAAACCTTGCAGCAGACCTTAATTAAAAAGATGATAAATAACTATAAAAGTTTTAAAAGTTAGAATCATCAAATTTGATACACCCAATATCTTTGTTACAAACCCTCAATTTAAACTTAATATCCTTAATATACAGGGTGTTAGGAGTATTCACAGAAAGAGAGTATTAATAAAAGAAATCCTGCAAATTTTATAAAAAAAATATGTAAATTTATGTAAAATGCATAAAACTTTAAAAAGTTTGAAAGCTAGGAACATCAAATTTGGTAGACGTATTACCCGGTAGCTATTCTACCATCCCTAGAAATACAATAATCTAAACTTTTGTATACAGGGTGTTATGAACCTTCAAACATTAGTTTGTAAATTTTTTCGTTTTTCAAAATAACATTCAATAACCTAGAAACGACTCATCGGAATAACTTCAAAATTGGTGTGGACATAACCAAGGAGATGCCCAAGCGCCCTGTTAAATATAAATAAAATCAACCATATCATCAAACTATAAAAGATATTAACCTCTAAAGTCAGACTAACATAAATTGCTCGGAAAAAAACGCGCGATTTTTGCAGAAAACTCGCGTAATTTATCGATTTTCGTCGGTTTTTATGCTCGGCAAAAATAAATAGCACGTAACTATCGTGATGTGATGCCGGGCAGCTCGCGCCATCTTGTCACACGTGAGTTATGCTGACATAAAAGTGCGTAATTTACGAGCGATATTAAACGTCGATCGCGGGCCAGCCAGTAACCGCGAACGAGCGGGCAACAATCATAAAACAAATGACAGCCTGCGAAATAAATAATAATTCTATGATCCTACCCAGTAAATAATAAATATTTGCACTAAATCACTACAGCGAAAACAATTAAAAAGCAGCAAAAGATGCCCACAACATGCGAAAAAAAACGTCGACAATTTCTTGTAGTTAAAGGAGGGTAGCTGAAAAAATAGTTCGCAAAAAGTCGACTAGATGGCGCTGCATGGTTCGTTTTGAGATTTATTACACTTTTGCCCGCATTTCTGCGCTATAACCACGACGTTGGAAGTAATAATAAGGCAATAAACGCTTTATTTCGCCTCTCCGTCCGTTTATTGTTTCGCGTCGAGGAAAAGCAGATATGGAAGGAGAACGAAGAAGCACATGTTTCCTCCTCCTCTTCATTCTCGGCAAGAGGCTATGTCCGGAATGCGCAAAAAACAATCAACTACTTGTTGCTCGTTTACACGCCTCGTTTTCAGCTGTTAATCAAAGATTTGCTGCGTCGTTTTGCTTTCGCGTGCGCTTCTTTGGCACGCCGAGAGGAATTCTTTCAAGTGCATATAAAAATTAATGATGTTTTGGAGAGAGAACAATCGAATATAATTTCAACTTTTTTCGTTAGTTTTTGGTTTTTTGTTTGTAGGATGAGGAGTAATTATTGGAATATTACGAAAATGTGTGGTTCTTAATTAGCTGTTTTAGAAGTTAATACCTTTGATAGTTTTTCTTTTATGGAGCGTCAAAGATATTTTGGGAAATCGTTGGGTAAGATTTTCTATTTTTGTTTTTTGCCTGACGGAACGAAAACGAATTTACGGAATTTCATCAAACTTTGAGGTAATGTTCTTTGTTAGCCAATTTAGAGGCATACCAAGTTTTATGATGATATCTTTGATGGTTTTGCTTTCATTAGCATTCAAAGTTTGTAAATATTTAGAAAAATCGATTCGCACGAGTTTTTGAATAACTTTGGTTTTCAGCTTGTAGAACGAAAACCAGTCGATACAATTTTATAAAATGTTGAAGTTTCACTGTTGATTAGTTGTTTTAGATACCTACTAAATTACATGTTGATATCCTTGCTGGTTTTGCTTTTATAATGCTTCAAAGTTAATAAAATAATTCGAAAATCGATTCGTATGATTTTTTTGTATATCTTTGGCTATTGGTTCATATAACGAAAATTATTTGATGCAATTTTATCAAATCAAAGATGTTCCTTATTAGTTGGTTTAATACCCTGCTAAATTCCATGTTCGTATCTTTGATGGTTCGACTTTAATTTGACTTCAAACTTTGTCAAACTTAGAAAATCGATTCGTAAGATATATTTTACAAACTTTTGGTTCTTGGCCTACAGAACAAGAACCAATCGATAAAATTTTATCAAATTTGGAGACTATGTTTTCTATTAGTTCCCCTTCTTACTTACTAAATTTCATATTGATATCCTTGATGGTTTGGCTTTTATTCATCTATAAACTTCCAAAATATAAATAAACAATAAAAACCACCGAATAAGAATCTAACCAACAATGAATACAAATGAAAGCATGTATATATGCGAATGCATGCTAATACATGGCATTCCCGTGTGCGACAAGCTATAATTTTCATATATTCCACATTATGCGCATAGATTTGGTTCGGTTTTCTTGCAGAGGACTTATATACACGCACATATTGCCAGCTGTACCGCCTTGCACACAATAACAATAACAATATAATGGGCCTTTTCGTCTCTGTGTCGTATTTATGCACGCCGCAAACTGCATTTATATTTCATTCTTGCAAATGCACTTGGAGGGAACGCGTTTAAATAATATTCAATTGTTCTCCTGGTGATTTTTAAGTGTTTTTTTTTCAACATTTTCTCGATTTTTAGTTAGTTTTTAAAAGCCTATAACTTCAAAGTTAACCAACATAATTAATTGCTTTTATACATTGTTTTTTGGAAGCTCTTAAGGAACATATTTAGAAATTTTCACAAGACTTTCTCGAATAATTTTCATTTTACAATGGAAAATGTAAAAAAAGTTGCTGAAAATTAGATGGGCAAATGACAGTTTGTTAATCTTTAAAGGTGAATAGAGCCAAAACTATAATGGATATCAAGATGAAATTTAGTAGGCTACTAAAGCAACTAATTAAGAACATTTCCATCAAATTTTATAAAATTTCGTTGAATAGTTTTCGTTCTAGAAACAAAAACAAACAGTCTACTCTCTAAATTATTACAGACTTCAAAGCTGTATAAAAGCAAAACCATCAAAGATATCAATATGTAAATTAGTAAGCTGCTGAAGAATGTAATTCATCATTACCAAATTGCGTAAGAGTTCCATGATTGGCTATTGTTCTACAAGCAAAAAAATGGAAATATATACCAAAATAATACCAATTTTACAAAATTGTCTACGTTTTTGCATTGGATATTTTACCTTGGAAATTGATAAGTAGTTAATAAATCAATACAATATTTTGTATAGATATTAATTAAATATATCGATTATTCTAGAAGTTATAGCTCTCTAAAATTAAAACTTTTGTATTTATACAAAAATGTAACACGTTCGGCCTGATTTTGACCAACCTAATAGGGCAAAACGTTTCAAATTTTCCACATAACAAGTTGAATAGTGCCTAAATACTTCCTGAAACTTTGATCAACTTCAACAGATTATTTTCGGAGTTATGAGCCTTTAAAGTTTATCCACAAACCTTGAAAAACAACAATCAAGAATAACACTTCTGTTTATGCTTAAAAAGCTGCTATAAATATTGTTACGCCTTAATATTTCAAAATTCCAACTTTCCAAAGATTATAAGACTTTATAAGACTTTATAATACTTTTCCTCCTATAACGCAGCGATGACCGTACGAAAATTAAAACATAAAACCCATAAAA
>WSZQ02095814.1:0-35079 GCA_019419845.2 Weissflogia rhopalogaster | reverse complement strand
TTATAAGACTTTATAATACTTTTCCTCCTATAACGCAGCGATGACCGTACGAAAATTAAAACATAAAACCCATAAAAATCGCCTCCGAAACTGTTAAAATCACATAAAATTCCCTGGCTTCGGTTTCAAACTCCTTCAGAAATAGTTACAAATCGTAAAAATCGCTTGAAAACCTCTCACACGAGTAGAAGTGTCCAAGAAACATCAAAAAACGCAGATAAAAAAAAAACCTCAAAAGACGTAAAACGCGTCCGAAATCCGAACGAAAAACGAACGCACCAAAAAATAATATTAATCATCGCAAGCTATAATTTATTTTAATCAAAAATTTCGAGTTCCTTAAACGCAACAAACGCGCACACACACGTGAAACTAGTTTACAGCTTAAGCCAAGCCAAGTAGCGCCGATGGGCAGTTTCCAAATAACATAGTGTTTTGTTGTTATTAAAAAGAGCCGTCTATTTCAAAAATTGGGTAGAGAAATAAAATTATTTATACCGTTGTAGAAAGAACGTAAAGAGGCTGCTGAAAAGCACATTTTTTCCTCGTCTGCACGAAAAAAAACTTCTTGTGGCATAAGTGAGAGCCGTATGTGTGTAAATCAGTTGCGTAAATCTGTATCACGCGTGTAGCAAGTATGTAATTAAGTTGTTGCTCAGCAGCTTCGGCTGCGATTAGCGACTTGATTTATGCAAATCGATTTCGGCGTCGAATTTTTCGAGCGCTTTTCGGCGTGTTTCGTGCGTTTGACGCGTTTCCACGCATAGATTTGCATCGATTTTACCTGAGAAATGACTTTATTTAAGCCATCTTAATCGTGGTGATTAATTACTGACGTTAAAACATCGATACATGTGAGAAACGTTGAGCAATTTTGTGATTGTTGTCATTAATCAAGATTTTTTTAAAAGATTTCATACAATTAGTTTTTTGTTTATAACATGTATTAGGATAAAGTTCGAGTTATATTTTGTATACTTATCAAGGAATAACTCCTTTATATGTATGGAAAATTTGCTAAAGTTAAGTTCGACAGTTTTTGAATAATTATAAAAATAAAAAAAGCATAAAACTTGCAAATTTTATGTAAACGTCAACAAAGACGAAAAAAAGATATAACCTCTTAAATTATGGAGAGAGAAAAATACAGAAAATACGCCAAAGATAGCATTTTCCTAGAAATTTATCGGTAACTTTCAAAATAATCAAGGTAGTCTTGAAATTTGGTATAGTTGTCAACAAAGACTTTATTTATAACATCTTAAAATTTTATTGGAGTAATTCGAGTATTTTACCAGTTATAAGGTTTTTAAATTGAAACTGTTTTAATGAATCAAAAATTGCAATTTTCACCATAACAAATTGCTTAATAACTCGTTATTTTATAAAAATAAAATCATCAAATTCTGTACAGTCATGAACAAAGGCATGGTCTATTCTCTTGTAAAATTTGATAACCTTGGCTTCAGTACCTTCATAGTTATAACCATCTAAAGTTTTAAAAACGAAAATTGAGAAAATATTTCCTTTTTAACCAATGTTATAATAACTTTCTAAATAATAAAAATATAAACTTCAAATTTGGTGTACATATTATTAAAGATGTGCTTCGTAATCCTGCCAAATTTTATAAAGTTAGATTGACAACTTTTAGAGTTATAGGACTCTTTCGCGCTGGTTTACAAAAAGTAAAAATTTGAAAAATTTATATTAAAAGTTAAAAGGGAATTTTAAAGGCTTTTTACGGTGGACAAAAATACAATTATTTAATTCATAAGATTTCATTAAACCACCTTTATGATTAATATGATTAATGAACATTTTCTGCACATTTCTGTACGATTTTACATCGTTTATTTTTTGCTTCATCCACACGCAAATTAATATTTCAATATTTTCAAAGTAAGGCCCCGACTGAAAACGAACGTTGGGGCAGAAATATTTATGCATAATAAACAAGTGAAACACAAACCTTTCGAAAGGCTGCAAAGAGCTACGAAGACGAAGAATCGAAGGCAGCGTAAAAATGCGATGAGATATGAAAAGATGCAAGAAGTGGAGCCCCGTACGAAGATGATGCCTCGCCGCGGCTCCGGCCCGCAGCAGCGGCCCCAAAGAGGTGGATGCTGCAGGAACCCTATGGCCTGATTAATGATGCATTCAACAATGCCACAACATGGCACTGAAGAACAACCGCAACTGCCGCATGTGGTCGCAAGCGGTCTCTGACTGAGGGCACAAATGAGCCACGTTTTTATGCGCGAAGATAGGAGGCAAAAACGAATATCGCCGAACAAAGGGCGCAACTTTAACTCTTTCACAGCGTGCAGGCATGATAAATCTCACAGCATTAAATCTGTGGTATTGATAGAGGGCCTAATTGTCTAGCATTGTACCAAATTTCATTAGGTTTCTTTAAAATTAATGGAAGTTAAGTAAGTTTTTCCAGCATTTTTTCATTTGTTTGGAAATTTCTTCAGATTTATTGTTGGCTTCTAGTAAAATGTCATAACTCTGATAGTTTTAGATAAAATTTGATGAAAGTTTCAGAGAATCGTAAGGAATAGCCTGTAATTATGTCCGTCAAATTTGGTTTAATTGTATTTGTGCGTTTGCTAATTATAAGCAATTATTATTTTAATCTGGAAAGTTTTGGAAATATCTGGGAACTGTGCCTTGTTAAAATAAAAACATCAATATCTTTTATATAAAACTTGGAAATTTGATGAAAATTGTAGACTAGGAACACTCCACAATGATATCTACCAAATTTGGTTTCTTTTCCTTAAGTAGTTTTCCAATTAAAGGCAATTAAAACTTGGGGAATGAATTTGGTTCAAGTTAGAAAACTGAACTTGAAGTTTAAAGCCTTATATCTCCAAAACTTTAAAAGATAATTTGCTATCATTTTTAACATCTTGTAGAACACTTTATAAACTACCATCTACCATATTTTTATAAACATTGATGTTTACAAGTGAAGTTACCTCCACGTTTCTTAGAAAAATCAAAGTCCAATATTTTCATAAAAATTTAACTTTAAAACACATATAAAACATTTTCCAATAAACATAAATTGATGAAATTTTCAGAATATACTCTACACTAAACCTAAAATCAACCCTGTAAATTTCATGAAGATCAACGTATTAGTTTTCCAAGTAATTGCGATTGAATTAACTACGAAATTTCGCGCTCTCGAAAAAGGAAAGGTTCCCAAATTAAATGTCGATGTGTACAAAACGGCCTTAAAACGCAAACATGTAACAATGGAAAATAGTGAATATGCAAACAGTTGTAAACCTTCGTCGACGCTTTTCCGACTTTGTTAATTTGCGCGATGGCGACTTCTAAACGCGCCGCGACGTGCGCAAGATCAACATGAGGCGCTACCATAAAAGTTGTTAAAACTGCATTTGCCAACTTTCAGTAAGCTCGCCGGTAAACAGCGCGCTTTTCTTGTTTTCCGGCGCTTTGTTTGCGTGCGCAAACAGGCGTTTTGTTCAGCACCAACCGCCGCGAATATGCGTCAGAAACGCGCGAGCTTCGTTTGCGCGTGTTTACTCTACACACAACTACTTTTCCGTGCGATAACATTAATTAGCACAAAGTCAACTTTATTACAACCATACACAAAGATTCTTAGTTAAATTATCTTTGTATACCACAAGTTTCATAGAGTTCCTATTTTTAGTTTAGTAGTTATAAGTAAACAAAGTCGAAATTTCATAGAAACTGCCTTTTCAGTTTTTTGCGCATGCTACATTTTTAACTATAACTCCTTTAATAACTATAATAAAGAGTTTAAAATTAGCACAGATATAGTTAAGTTATTAAGAAATATGGTCGTAAAATTTAGTGAAATATTATTGGGAAATTTCAAAGTTATAGTCGTAAATCCAAAATTCGCAGGAAACATATTTTAAAATGTAATTAACGCTGTAAAATCAGAAATAATTAATGTAGAACCTTGAAGTTTTGAATAAGATGACTTAAATACCTCAGCTTTATTTGTGTAAAATTTAGTAAACTTTCGATAAGCCACTCAAATGTTATAAGAAAATTGATTAAAACATTATAATAATTAAAATGAAGCATTTCGCGTTTTTGTTGATGATTCCCAAAGTAATTAAGATAATTTCCTAAAATTTTCTATACATAATCTCGAAAACCTATGTAAGAACTTCCTAAAGTTTGGTAAAGTTTACCTCTAATTACCTTTACCTTTGTCAAAGATATTACTTTTTTCAAAAGGAAAGCTTTACCGAATAAATGAGATTTAAAAAAGGCAAATACTTTGTAATTAACGCTATAAAACCAACAGTAACCAAGGTAGAACTTTGAAAACTTGCATGATAGGGAGTTAAATACCTAAACTTCAATTGAAGTTTCATTAACTTGTAGTTACAGCATGAACAGTTAAGCTGTTTTAAGTAAAGATTACACGACATTATTTTTAAAAATGAAACATTTTGCCTTTTTGGAAATTACTCTGAAACCGATTAAGATAATTGGGTCAAATTTGCAACACATGTTCTTGACGCCCTATTTGACAACATCCCAAAGTTTGGTAAACTTTGGTTAATGGTTCAAGTTATAAACAATTTTATCCAATTCAAAAGTTTTCTCAAAACAAACCCAATTGGTTTTGAAACAATGTCTATTATTTTGTAATTAACGCCATAAAATCAATAATAACTTGGATAGAAACTTGAAAACTTTCACGAGCGTAGTTTAATAATTAAACTTCAACTTAGTAAAGTTTGATTAACCTACAAAGGCAGGAGTTATTCAAAGTATATTTGAAAAACTTGAAAGAAATCACATATAGAGAAAATTTTTAATTACATGGTAATTACTCCCAACAACAACACTTGTTCTCAAACACCTACTTAACAGTCGCATAAAATTTGGTATATTTTAAAATTGTACAATTGTAAAAGCTGTAGCCTGTTTTATGTAAAATTACAGAGTCAAACAGAAAATGTTCCAAAAGTATGTTTAAAAATCCGCTGTACCTCAAAGAAAACCAAACAAACGCAAAGAAAAATAAAGACGACTAAGGAAAAGCATAAAATAACAAAGAAAAACAATGAAACCGAAAGATTAACATAGTAAATACAAGAAAAAGTATTGAAAAATCAAGGGAACCCGAAACATTCAAAGAACAACGAAGAAATTACAGAATTCAAAAACTAAAAAATGTGCAATAAACGCAAATAACACTACAAAACCTCCGTTCGACGATAACTGGCATACTTCATAAAACACGCGATGTGGCACTTTTCGGGGAACAATTGCCACTATAGCGATTAATTAACTATTGTTGATTTATTAAAAATTAAAAACGCAGTTGCTGCGCCGCGCAGTCTTAATTAAATGCTGCAAATATCACAAATTGTGCATAGACCATCATAAATTCAATGCCTTTTGTTCCTTCCTCCTTAGTTTCTACAACTTTTTAAATGTTATTATTTATTATATATTTATTAATGTTTATTATTAATTATGTACATCCCACAGCAGTTTTTGTCAACTTTAAATTATGTTTACCTTGTTTTCTCGTGAACGTTATAATCTCCAAGTGTCTTCAGTCCACAAAGTGTTAACTAATAGTCACTTAATTGTTCACTGAAGAAAACACTCTTAGAAATCACCAAAATACACTGCCAAATCAAAAGTTTGAATAATATTCACTAGACTATTGTTTGATTATTATAACTTTAAATATTTAAAAGGAAAGTTTTTTTTTTCTTAGGTTTTTAGGAGTTTAACTTCAAAGTTTATAAAACTTTCCAATCCGAAATGTCTTTAATTGATAGATTGAAGTCGCGTCTTTCTACGAGCACCCGTGAAGTGTTTTTTTCTTAAGACACGTGCCGAAAAACTATGTTTCCGACCCGATGTGCTCGACGTGTGGCTCGTCGACCGACTGAAGTTTGTCCAAGTTGCGACGCTCGGAGACCCCCAGAGAAGGCACAATTTCGTTTTGTCGAAGTTGGGATAAGTTGTATTACTCGTACTCGGTACTCTCCGACTCTTTCCCTCCCTTTAAATATACGTAACCCCAACTAGTGGCAAATAGAGACAGCGAGCGTCCCGAGATTTTCGGGATGGTGGGGATAGTCATACAATCGGTGCGCCTGCGTTTACGTCTTTTTACCATTCTTGCGCCGACGTTTTGGTGGTGGTTGCTACGGTTTTAGGCCTAACTGCCTAACTGGGAACGGATAGGACGGTGTAGTCGGTTCGGTGGTAGTGGTGGTAATCGACAATTGGAAATTGTAATAGCGTAATTCGAGTTTATTCAAACTACTTTACGGCTTGTGTTGGCTTTATATTCGTTTATTTATGCTGCACGCATGTTTAAACGCGTGTATTTGAATATAGGAGAGAAGTTTGCGCGTTTTGCAAAGTATTAACAATACGTACATACAATACAATACGTCCATGGCTTTTGTTTTGGATTAGATTTAGCTTCATATTACTGTAGGTACCCGCTTTTTTAAAATGTTTTGCATTTTAATCATTATTTCCCTTTTTTGTTCTATAAAATTGAGATGGTTAAAGATATTTCCATGAAATTTAGTATATATAATCTTGAAGAGTATCTAAAAATGTTATGAAAGTTATATAAAATTCCGATAATTATTTTGGAAGTTATTAAGGAGTTTATTAAAAAGTTAAATTTTTAGTTCCGGAAATTCAACTATTTATGCCAATTTTTCGATTATAAAATCAATGTCCTTCGATCGATTTTATTGAAATATTGTCTATATATTCTTAAAGAGTATTTACACATATTACGAAAAGTTTTGTTAAAATTGTATAATTAATTAGGAAGTTATGAAGCGATATATAGTTTTAATTATAAAACTGAAACATTGTTATGTTACTTGTTAAAATTAAAATTTCCTGAAATTTGGTTTAAATATTTTCAAATACTGTATTAAAATATTCTGAAAATTTTGTTAAAATATATCGGTTTGGTTAGAAATTATTGATAATATAAACTCTCTGTTTAGAAAACTTAATTATTTATATGATTACAAAAAGTTGACATTCTCTTTTATAAAAGCATTATCTATAGTACGATTTATCTGAAAATTGATATACTTATTCACTGATAGTGCCTAAATAATATAGCAAAATTTCATAACGATTGAAAAATTTGTTTCGAAGATATAGACTGTTAAAGTGGCTCCACAAATAAATTCAGCGTTTTCAAGTTAAGGAAAAATGCAAAAGTTTAGTAATTACCTTACAAGATCTGCAAAAATAAAGCAAATTTGATCAAATTCCGTAGACACATTCATTGATATTCGGTAAATAATAATTGTTTTATAACATTTCTTCGATTATTTTCGATGTTATGAGGCGTTAATTATAGAAAATAATGAAAACAAAGGAAATTTCCAGTGCCAAGTCAAATCTTTATAAAATCATCAATAATTCGTCAAATAATTTACCATACACCATAAAACTGAGCAAACTAATTAAAAATTAATTGACTTATCAGCCAAAGTAAGATTTATTCAAATATTTCTATTACTTTTCGAGTTATACCTCGTTTTAATTAACAATATCTCAAAGGTGAATACTTTTTGCATACCGAAAAAAATGAAGGGTTTCAGGTGGAATTTCTCCGTAATTTCGGGGAAAACCTATATAAAACTCGGAAGACTAATTAAAAATTAGTTCTTTTATCTCCCAAAATAATATTCATATAAATATATCCAGTACTTTTCGATTTATACCTCATTTTACTTAGGAATAACTCAAAAGTTGCAAAATTCTATCAAACTGTAAAAAATGAAGTGTTTTAAGTCGAATTTCGCACATATTTTTGGGAGGACACCAACATTGGCTTCGTTTATTTTATCTCCACTTATAACCTATGTACATAGCGCGTGGGCGTAGCGAACTCATGCGATTCGCGCGACTTAGCGCGTGCGTTTTTCGGCAAATTACGCGAGAATTGCGCAGCCGCGACCACGGAAAATCGGTCGTGGGACGGACTTTCCCACCTCCACTCATGCGCCAACACACATTTCCACACTCAGTCTCTCAAGCACAACATCAGGAAAATCTTTCCATGCCTCGCCTTTGCCTGCATTGCATTAAAATCACTCCAAAACCAACATTCTTCAGTTTTTCAATTATTTCATTTTTTCTCAACGATATTACATTACTCTCAAACTGATTCAATTTCATATTTTGTATTTTATTAAAGAAAAAACGAGTTTTTCAAAGATACATTCTCGAATGACATAAAATTCGTGAATTGTAGACATTATTACATAACAACTTCGACCACTTTTCAGTGCGATCGAGCGAATGTAATCCAAAACCACTGAATGTGAATCAAACTGGAATTACTCGTAAAAAACCAATGGTTTTCCTTAGGTTTTTTTTTTTTGAAAAAAGGGGCTAAGAAAAAGGGAAAAGATGAAGAAAAAAGAATATGGGATAGTAGGAAGGTTAGGTAGGTAGGTAGAAGATGTAGGAACCCTTCAAAGAACTCTTTTTGGGGCTTTTTCTTTCTTTTCCGGACTTTTTTCCTTTTTCGTAGAGGGTTACTGGGATTTTTTAGGGGAAAAGAGGTAAACTTATCCCAAATGACAAATGTTTTATATAATACCTCAGGTAATATTCAGGTATTCTGGTTTTCTGCTATTTGATAAGGAAAGATCTTTATTGTTCCCGAAATTAGATTTTTTTCTTGCAGATAATGTTTGAGTTCGAATTTTTAATGCAATGCATTATAAAAACGGTGATAGGTAAGAAATGAAAATGAATATGATAATGCAATTCATATATGGTATAAAGGATTAGATCCTATTTTAGATAATGCTGGAATTTTGGAAATACCATTTTTCATTTTAAAGTAATAACTTCTCAAATTTAGTTTTTGTTTTGTACGTAAAAAAACTGGATTTCAAATGCATGAAACTAATTAAAAGCTTATAATGGCTACATTTTAAATCCAATGTTAATGAAATTAATATATTTGATGAAGCATGAAATTCTACTTTGGATAAAGTTAGAATTTTGTAAATTACTTTTTCCAATTTTGAATTATCGTTCCTCTAAATTTGAATTTATATTTTCGACGCAAATTATTTCACAAAAAATTGACTTTTTCACTTTAATGGCCTGTCACTAAAAAATTTAAAAGATAATTTTAAAAAATTCACGTAATCTGAAAGAGAATTTAACCCTTTCTATTTCATGTGAATTTCATACATTTTCCATTTATCATACTATGGTTATTACAATCACAATCACAGTTTTCATATTCTCATACCTCCGAACAAAATTTTTTTAAAAATGCCTATAATCTCTCTGCAATTACAAAACTTTCTCACAAACCTTTAAAAAACGTCTCTTTAAATCTCTAAAAGTTCCTTTTCATAGATTTATCTGTTTTGGGTATTTTGCAAAATCATCCCTTTTACCTCACTTTTGATATAAAACGCTTAATTCTCATCGGAGCAGGTACCAAAAAATGCAGTTCACCCCTCGAAAACGCAAATAAAGAAGGTAATACGAGCCGGAACTAAGCGTCTCATGCGGAAGGAAGCAAACCCTAGGTTAGGGTTGGGTAGGGTAGGCGAGAGGAAGAAAAAATCAGCACGCTTCAGGTAGATAAAATTCGAAAAGAAAAGG
This sequence comes from Weissflogia rhopalogaster, assembly GCA_019419845.2. Lineage (NCBI taxonomy): Eukaryota > Metazoa > Arthropoda > Insecta > Coleoptera > Staphylinidae > Weissflogia > Weissflogia rhopalogaster. Next base: position 25,410 of record WSZQ02095814.1, on the reverse strand, counting down.
TTCTAACATCTTGGACCATAAAAAATCGCGAAAGAAAGGAAAGTAAAAGTTGTCGAGTCGTCGTCTACCTGATATCGTCTGATCGATCACAATTGAGATTGCGTAAAACGAATGAAGGGTTTTTAGGGATACAGAGGGATACATGGGGCTTCTGGTCTACCTAAGATGTCTAGTGCCAAAAACGGTAGTTGTTCAGGTATATATTAGTGAAGATTTACCTACGTTATTACGCTATAGGGTTGCCAAGAAGGTAAAGGTAAGAGTTGAAAGGGCAATTGAGGGTACGATTTCCTCAGGGTTGAAAAAATATGGTTAGAAACATTTGATATCTATTAATACTTTTAAGTAATTTTGAAAATTATTGCTGTGTTATAGTATAAACTTAAAATCTGATTAATCCAATCTTGAAGTTTGACAGCAAGTTATACAAAGATTTGATGAGATATTTTAAATATTCCAGCATCATCTCCTTTTGAATTTAATTCTTAATATCATATCAAAATTTTACGTTTGTACATTTTTGCAAAAACCAAAATTTGATTTTAATATGCTATTATTCAAAAAATTGATAAGATATTTTCAAAATTCAAAAGGCAGTTTCTTTCGAATTTAATTCTTAATGTCATATAAAAATTTTGCGATTGTAACATGTTTCACGTTATAATTACGAGGATTTAATTAACTCAATACATTTTTGACAATGTCATTGCAAAAACCATCAATTGATTTTGACATGCTATTCAAAAAAATGATAAGATATTTTCAAAATTCAAAAGACAGTTTCTTTCGAATTTAATTCTTAATATCATTACAGCATTTTGTGATTATTGCATGATTTTCGTAAGAATTACGATGACTGAAGTAACACAATTCATTTTTTGACATTCTTAGAAATCATGAAAACAAAGTTGGACTTTGACATGCTATTATTTAAAAAATGGATAAGACATTTTCAATATTTCAACGACAAGTTATTCAGAATTTAATTCTTCATCATATATTCTATTTTCATTTTAATGAAAGATCATTTGTATTAATTACGGAAATTTAATTAAAGTTACTTTTTATTTCCAGGGAAATAATTAAAGAAAGATAATTCAAAATTTCCAAAATCTCCAGAATCAGAATTTACAGAAGAATATTGTCACTAAGTATAATAACAATCAAATCTGTTCTTACAAACTTATCGCTCATTAACTAATTTTCAGACTCAAATGCGTTGGTAAAATGAATGACTAAATTTATGAATATAAAAAAATGATAGTTGGTGGTTATGATCCTGATCATCATTATCTTTCTCTTCCCTATTCTACTCTCCCCTCATTTTCTATAAAAACCTCGAAAAAATCCAACACTGTGTGAACTTTTACTTCCCTTCACATTTTCTTCCCAAAAAACCCTCGCCAATCTTGAATTTCTTAATATTCTCCCCAATTTTTGTCAATTTCTACCTGCGATCAGATTACCATTAGCATATTCCCTCTTCATCCCTTTCCTACCTGGTTAAAAATCTTTAAAAACTTTAAAAATCCTAAAACAGGTAAAAATCCAAATCTACAAAGGGGTTAGGTTACCATATGGTAAGAAAAAAACGTGTGTCACCTTTTCTTCATTTTTCTGGGCGTCTTTTCCTTCAGAATGTAGCAAAAAAGTCTGGGAATCGGGATTTGCTAAAAAAAGGGTAAACATTGAGCATATGTTGCGGGACTATGGGTTGAAGGGTTGTTTGCGTAATAATTTCGACAATAGTTTGCAAGCCGTAGGTAACCCGATCGCCAGGTAGTAATCTGATATTCTTTTCACTTTTTTGGGGAATGTTTTTGTGTTTTGCACAAGATTTCGCACGTTCTCGTATGTCTTAAGGCTTAAAATGTGTAAAAAACGTGTTGAGGAACGTGTTAAAAAAGGGGTGATTATTTTTAGAGTTAGATTTTGCTTGGATTTCGGAAATTTAAGCCTTTCTAAAACCGTGAGAATCAAAGAAAAATGTAAGACATCGTTTTAATAAGAGTTTGAGAAGGAACTGAAATTTGAGACGATGTTATTTTGATTTGTTATCAGATATTTCAAAAATTTGATAGAGACTTTTATTCTTAATGTTTTGAGATTTTTTGTCGATTTGTTAGTATAAATGTTGTTTAGCTATAAATGAAATATTTAAACAATTTCATACGACTTTCACATTGATAAGTTTGGAAACAAAGATGAATTTTGACAGCAATTTACTCAAAGACTTTACTTTTAATTAGCTTACAACTGATTATAAGTAAATTTACAAATTGATCAGACCGCATTTGTCTTTTGATTACAACAAATTAAGAGATGTTAAGATATTTTAAAATTTGAAAAAACTTTGGGAAGCAATAATTTCATACAGGAAAATTATTTGAATTAAAAATTCAAAAAGGAGCTTGTGTAAAATTTCATTCTTTAGTTTTGAACAAATTTTCAAATGTCTCCACTACATTGTTATCAAGATATCACGTTTTACATGAAATATTTCCATTATTTCGACATTGAAGTTACTAAAATACAAAAATTCCAATAAATCCCCCGAAAAACTCGAAATAAATGAAAAATTTCCACGAAAACAAAACTTATCAAAGAATCGTCAAAGAAACATCAAGGAATATTTTCGCTGATTTCACAAAGAAGCCTGTGAAGCTATTCGCTTTTTATCAGTACGACAAATGTTTCTGCAAAACATCACGTTAATAATTGCAGTATTGTTGGACTTTTTGTCAAATTTCGGCAAATTCCAGCCGACGACAAAGCACATTCGCATTCCGGCCGAAAAAGAAAAACTCCCAAAGCTTTTTCCAACACACTCACAGTCACTTATACACACCCATGCAGGGACAAACAGGCACAGAGCCAGAAGCAAACGCATAAACCTACAGGTAAAAGTATTCAGCATTCGTCAAAGTATTTCGGCAATTTTTTGTCACTTCGCGTCGATCTTGCCGATGCCGAACGCTTCAGCTGCTCACGCGAATGAGATTTTTAATTCGCGGCCCGTTTGTATTAATTTCAAATTAATAATATGCCGATATAAATGCGCGACAGACGACGCGCGCCGAATTAAGCCCACAAACCGCGTGGAAAGGCAATAAAAATAACGATCATGCGAAACAAAAGCTGCGTGTATGTTGTGAGGAGTTAAAAGTTCGTTGGGAGGCATTTTTGGGCGAACGTAATTAAAAACTGGTCGCGCTTTTTCCGGCCGTGCCGCGGAGAGGAAAGATGCTTTTGGCGCTGAGTGCGAAAAAATGAAAAATGCTTCCTTTGCTGTTGCTTCTTTGGTTTTGCGAGATGCTCGAGTTGTTATTTTTCGGCGGGAAGAAAGACCACGAAACGGAATTTTTAAGCGCTCTTGCACTGTTTTTTTTGTGTTCTACTGAGAAGAGTTTATGATTTACGCGCGACGCGTATAAAATTTCGAAATGAGTTTTTGGGGTGCGCCGCATGCCGGCTAATTTTGATGAATATTCACTCGTTTGCAGTAAAAATGAAGGGAAAAAAACGTTTTTGGCAAACGCAACAGGTTCAACGAAAATTCTTTTGTTCATTCTCGAAAAGGATTGGAAATAATTGGCGTGGAGTTCGTTATTTTGCATTGGTAATTGTATTTTTTTCGGTAGAATTTATTTTCGTGGTATTATGCTATTTATGAATGTTATTCATTTATTTATTTAATTCAATTAAGCGTACAGAGTTTTGAAAGCTAACATAGGTTTTAAATAGGTTTTTAAATATAGACTGGCTACTAAATTTTCAAAATCTCTTCAAATTTTTGAAAAATACGCCCTCAAACCTAAACCATCCAAATTATTTGTACACACGATATTTTTTGTAGAACTACTAAAGTTTACCATAGTTATCTCTCATTTTTCGTGTGAAGCTCACGGTAGCTAAATGATTACGGTCATTATCATTACGGAAATGTGAGGAATAAGCCATTCGGACGCAGTGTGCGGCTACAATTTGAATAATTCGAGAGGCACACACCACAAGAGAAGCCAACGAAACGAAGCACTGATGGAACCAGTTGGCTTGGTGAATATATGGGCAACCCGCTGCCTTAATTAAGTGCGACGGCATAAAAAAGTCAAATTAATCGGAATATATTTGATGTGGCGTTGTGATACCTGCCCCGCACGCCTTTTACAAATATCTCAGCAATTTAACTCGTTTCTGGATGGTTTTAAGTCGACTTTTCGTGATTAATCAATATATTTTTCTCTTTAAAAACGTTTAAGTAATTTTTAACGTTTTAAATGAAGGGGAAAAAGTTTTTAAAATGAATATTACAGGTTCTAATATTTATATTTAATTTTTTTCGTTTTTTTATTAATTTATCAATAAAAAAAAGTTTTAATCGTTTAGGAGTGATTTTTACGGCAGAATTTATTACAAATTTGTTCACACGAGCGTAAATACACAAAAGTCTTTAAAAATGGAATTTATAGTACCCCGGGTCAAGTTTTGCCCTGAATTTGGAAAGTGGACAATTGACCACTTGACAAATTTACCCCAATACCCCAATTTCACGCTTTTTAGGCTGATTTAGGGTAGATTTTCGTTGATTAAAGAAGATTTGGGGCAGTTGCGTTATATTTGGGTAATTTGGGTCACTTTGACCGGTCAATTGAGCAAAATTGGTGTTGAAAAATAAGTAAATATGAAAAGTGGTCCAATCTCGGATGGTCACTGGTCAATGAACGTCAATGATCACCCTATTAGCACCCTGAGGGTGAGTCCTAAGTGTGAATATTTATGATTTTATCTTTTGTTGTCCCTTTTTTCGAACTTCTTTTGTATTCTTTCTTAAGTTCTTTAAATATTTTGCATGGTAATAGTGTTTCTTTTTTACGTCTCTCTAGTGACGATTATAAATTTAAAAAAAAATCTTCGAATTTTCTTAGCCCCGCAGTAAGTTTAAACGTTCAACGAAAAAACTTCACTTTTTGTTAAATGTTAAAAGCAATGGCTGATTGTGAGAAATATTTAGTTAATAAAATGACATTTAGGATTTAAAAAATGCAACTTTAATGTAATGAACGCTCACCGGCCGGCCACTCGTCTAGGTTTGTTCTCAATTGTCTCGAGCTACCACAGAGGTTTGGTGAAAAAAGTCTCGAAAGCAAAGATTTATCAACGTTTTTATTGACTAACAATCAAATTCTTCAATTATATTTTAAGATATAAAAAACAACTATCACCAAAAAATAAATGTAGTAATAAATTTTTAATGAAATTTTAAAGAATTTATCAAAACAGTAAAAAATAGCGAACAATACAATTTATATTCTAGGGTGTAATATTTTGGTATCTTACCGTAATTCCAGTTTGACCACTTCATTCTTCTATGTAGGGTCCATATCTTCCACTGACCAACATCCCATACATCTAGGGGTGATTTCCCTGCGAAGAAAATAATAAAGACTTAGCCATTATATATGAAAACCAGGGTTATTGTATGACATTGTGAAGGTATTAAACGGTGTGTGGACAGTTTTGACTGTTGGCCACTTTTCGGGGACATTTCTAGTGTTCCATTCTTCAATTATTCTATTGTTGGATTATCCGACTACTGGACAAGAGCCTCTAATATCGATTTCAAAGATTCTTTATTACAATATTGTGACAGTCGATAATTTTCGAATTTAACTTTTACAAAGTCTGCAGAAAGCATACTGTAAGTAAAAAATATTATAAACAATTACCTACAGTATAAAATTCCATTGAAATTTTTAAAATATCTCATCAAATATTTGAATTACAAGCATTTAAAGTTTAAAAATTAACTTAAAAAATTATACTTGAAATAAAATCGCTGTAATTACCAAAGTAAACCTGTGATAATGATGAATCTTTCATATATTATATACCAATAAATTCTGTATAAAATCTCTTTGGAATTTTTAAAATATCTCATCAAATATTGAAGTTACGCATCGTCAAAGTAAAACCTTATTTTATATTAAAATAAACACTGACTATGATTATTAGACAATCGACGATAACAAAGTTGATAAATATCAATTTGATACAAATTTGATTCCGTTTTGACCGTTTCGTAATGCAATAAACAACCGGTTGTCTTCCCTGTCTCAGTAATAGCTACAAATTGCATGACGCCTGCCTGAGACACGGCGCACGACATGTTTGCTCCTCCTGCGTTCTACCAGACGAGTCGATGTGTATACGTGTGTGTCTTGCTTGCACTAACGACTTAAGTTACTATTCGCCCTGTGGGTCTCCGTCTCTGTGTTGTACTCTTTACGAGTCGAAGTCGACTCTTCAAGTCTTCAATTCTTCACGGACGACCGATGCTGGTGGACGTGGGACGACACGTGGCACGCTTCCAACGATCACTTTTCTTCACATCGACTTTGACAACCAACCAGTCAGAGAGAAAGAGAGACCTTATAATGTTAATGCTAATCTGTATATGAAAAAACTTAAATCATTTTCAGTTTTTCTTTATTTCTGTTCGTGTTTCTTCATTCTTTCTTGGTTTAATAATGATAAGGTTATCAAAAATTATATATTGAAGAGTAGAAGTAGGAGTGGGAGTAGGACTAGGCGTGGGAGTAGTAGTAGGTGTGGGAATAGGACTAGGAGTAGGAGTGGGTGTAGGAGTGGGAGTAGCACTAGGAGTGGGAGTAGGACTAGGAGTGTCAGTAAGTGTAGAAGTAAGAGTAGGAGTAGGAGTGGGAGTAGGGGTAGGACTGGGAGTAGGAGTGGAAGTAGGACTAGGATTGGGAGTAGGAGTAGAATTGAATCAAGTAGAGTTGAAGTAAGTTCAGTTTTAATGTAATTTCATGATTTTTCACTTCCCTTTAGCATTTTCGCCAATAAACCCCACTTAAAACGATGTAAAAAATATAAAACAAATTTAACAACCCTCAAAAATGAACACTTTAATCCTTGACACTTTTTATCAACACGGTTTTTCCACACTTTTTTCAAATGTTAATCATTTTTCCGCATGCACACTGCCACGTCAAAAACTTCCTGTAACTTTTCACTTTGTCAACGAGCTAAACAGTTAACCGCACTCTAGCATACGCCCTCGCGTCCCAGTAAATGTTGCCGCCACTGCCAAAATTACCATCATCTGCAGTGTCAACATTCGCACTCTTTAACACCCTCTTCCTTCCTCTATCACTGCTTCATCCACCCACTCCCATCCACCGTTACCGATTCTGCAGGACGAAAGTTTCGCTAGCAGGGACGCCTCGTGAACCGTGCGCGCATGTTGGCAAAATATGGTAATTGTCGAAATATGAAAATCCGCTGGCGAGTGGCATCGCTCGTAAATCACGCCTGTGTTTAGCACTTTCAAACAGCGTTCGCGCCTGAGAATCGTTTTAGTTTGCGCCGAATTTGCCCATACGTGAATATTAGTATTGTCGTAGAGTAAAAATATCAAGTTCCTTGTAAACGCTTGCAAATCGTTGGAAACGTGAAGAAATGATGAAATATTTATTTTGTAAAATTTTGAAATGCGACAATTCCAATGTTATGCATGGCGTATGGTAATCGTGCTCATTTCGCGATAATTACAGTAAAAACCGCGACAGAGTTGCCAGCGTTGCAGCGAACGGCACGGCGCGATTTCGGGCGGGTTTGGCCGGGGGTGGAAAGTCGCCTCGGAAAATTCGTCATTGTCATTTTCAGCAGGTCGGCCCACTGCCGCTGCTACTGCTGGTCGCGTGCTTTTGGTGGGTTATGTTACAGCCGAGTGGTGCCGGCGACACGCGCGCGAATTAACATAATTGCGTAATCAGGGATTAACATCGGGCGCACGCGAACCGCTTTTTGGGCGGAAAAAAAGAGTTGGTGAAATGTTGCAGCAAGCGCGTGCCCATGATTGGTGGGTTGTTGCTAGCACTCTCAAGTGCTTCGAGCATAATTTGCATAATTTGAGCACATCATTTTCACACATCAAACATTTGATGTTTATTTGGTAAAAAAACTAGTAATTAGATAATCTTCATTTTTTCCTATTGTTAGTAAATTGAGGCAAGTCATGTTAAGTGAAGGTTATATGTATAACAAAATGTTACAAGGTAGTGTAAATATATCATATCAATAATGTATCGAATTGTCTCTTCAATGTGATTCTAAATTCTCAAAGAGACAATGGGCCAACATCCCAAAGGCCGCCGGTTCAAAGCCGGTCGGGGGCTTCAAATTTTCTCTTTCCCTGTTTTTTTTTATTTTACCGAGCATCGACTGCTATGGTCATTAGCTCTATTCAGTTCTTATTCAATATAATTAGTCATATTTGATAACAAGAAGAATTCACTTTACTATGCATCCCCGCCGAGAATCGAACCCGGAACCTCATGGACAGTGGTCATCGACCATACCACTGCGCCACTTGGCTGTTAAAAAATCAATTTCAATTAATTAATTTCTTTGTAGATTCATTAATTGTGCTAAATGATTACATGTTCTATTTTGATATGTCAATGCTAGCTAGTCCGAGGTCGTTCAAATAAGTCTGTATGATACTAATTGTGTGAATGAGTTAGGAAAAATCATACAAAGTACTTGCTCTCAAATATAATTCAAAACTTCACACCAAATTGCCAAATTCAATACAACATAGACACTTCGATACATACCTGCATGATACATTGTAGCAGTTTATGGTACAAAACCGAAGAGCATCACTATGAACACATATCCGTAGGCATCGAGAACTTCGTGTCCTCCCAGTACGAGATTGAAAATCAGTGAGATATGTGAGATATGACATTTCTTAATTAAGAAGGATACTGAAATATGTTCATAGTACAACAGGTGTAGAAAATGATTATATTGTACGACAATCATGGAATGGCACCAGAAAGTTACCAGTTTCTATGCTGGATTTGAAAACAGTACTTTCAGTACGAAGCAGTAGCGCGAAATTTTCAAGATCAGCCTGTGCTGATATGGTCACAGAAACTTTTAAGAAAATCCGAGTTAAACTCTGGAAAGTAAAATTCCGATACTTACAATAAGATCCAGAAACCCGAGTAACCGGTAATTATAGGGTACAATTAACATACGAGTAAAGTCAAGTCGAGTAAAGTTGAGAAGTGGTGAGTCGATTCAACTCAAATATGACTTAAGTCACTTTATACTCAAAAAATTCCATCAACGCCAATCGTACCTAAAAAACCGAATCAGCACTCCAACCATCTCAAAACAAACCCCAACTAATTAAAAAAAAAACAAATAAATAACAAAGTTACGAATATATATATATATATTCAATTTTAAAACAATGAGCATTTCATAATTATGCAGATTGCACAAAAACGTAGCGCAGTATTTTTCGTCGTCTTGCTAATATGACTTCGCGCACATTTGCATTCGCATATATATGCCTTGTGCTGAGTGGACAATAAAATTGTTTAAACAGTATTCCGATTGTTACTCAGCAGCGCCGCTTTGCATTGACGTGATTGAGACTCGATGTGTCGCGAATTCCACACACCAACCAGGGCGATTATGAAATCCATTCGACGCAAAATAAATGCAAAAATTCACGAAACGAAAGAACCGCATATTCCACGTATTAGTAACCGGCCGCCCAAAGTGACTAAAGTCATTCTGCACTGCTGTGTTTATTGTAAGATACATACTCATACACACACACACACACACACAATCACGATATGAAATTAAGTCACCGTAAACCTATCAGGCCAACTCCCAGGTTTACACACTTGAGGTGACTTACATACGAAGTGACTTAAGTCACTATCACCATGCTTGTACCTTGTAGATGTATATGTGTATGTTTGAATATGAAGATATATGTGTATATGTTAGTAATAAGAAAATATTATGGGCGAAATGCAGTATTATTTGCAGATTGGCAAAGTTAAGCATTTGCCAGTGAAGTTGAGGCAAGTAAGGCGAAGTAACAATATGTGCGCATGCGCCTGTGAAATGGGAGCGGAATTTAGGTCAATTCAAGGCATATGTCTGAATTAGTGTATGTGTGTGTGTGTGTTTTTTTCTGCATTTTGCTCGTTGCAGTCGAGCTTGTGCGACATGCGACACTACGGTCCGATTTGCATAACAATCGGATGGATGCAATCGACGCAATGTAAACATGTGCAAAGCGAATGTTGTCTGACTGAAGTCATGTAATCATATATGATTGTGAAATGTTGGTATTTCCAGGTTTGAGGGTGTTTTAGGTTAATTCAGGTTATATGATTTTAGTCATTTTCTTAACTCTACTACTCGCTTACTGGGATCGTCTTTACTCGATTAGTCGATTCTACTTAAATCGATTTCTAGTCTCTTATCGACAAGAGTTTGATAGACTACTCGACTCGACTGTACTTGAGTCCACTCTCTCTCTCTCTCTCTCTCTATTCGTCTAATTGACCTTAATCGATTACTTCAGTCGAGTACTCAGCTCGACTCTACTCGGCTAATCGACTCTACTTGACTAGACTACTAGCTTGGACTCTGCTCGGCTCAACTCAACTGCTCCACAACTAGACTCGACGTTGCTCGACTACTAGCAACGATTCTATGCGACTACTCTACTCCATGGACATATGATTATATAGGCTTAAATCACTTCAACTTTTCCACCAACTTCATTCACTTACATTTAGAAGATGAAAAAAAAACATAATTTCGCACCACTCCATTTTTTATAAAACATATTACTTAAGTTACATTCTCTTAAAATATCAAACGTGACTTAATTAATATATACAACAAAGACAATTCTGCAAAAATTGCAATAAAAGTAAATTAGGTCAAAAGTTGACCTGTAAAAAAATCGCATTAAGTAACGTTTTTTATACATATTACAATAACATTACTCAGCCTTTGCTTTAGTCATCAGCAAATGCATTGTCGTCAGTTAAGTCATATTTTCTACACATTTCCGCAAGTTTGTATTTCCGAAAGAAAACGCTTAAAATCCTGTTAAAAAATACGTTAAAAATCATTTATTACCCAAAATTCAAGCATTACTAATCATTTTCTTTTCTTACTCGAAAGTCAAACTACCTGCCTTAAGAAAAGATATTTTTGTCACTTTTTTGAAAAGGCCTGTATCGAATTGGATTATACAAGATCGTTTGACGGATCTAACTTAAGTCGCTAAACATATGTTCGGTATTTTTCACCTTTTCGCAACTTTTTTCTTCTCAAATTTCTAGAAATCATTTAGACGTCATTCGCGCATGCGCAACAAAAATCATCCAAATCTTCTATTCTAAAATGATTAAGTCTATTACAAGAGATATGATAAGAGCTACATGACTTTAGTCTAAATAACATTTTCTCACATTTTTATACAAACAACAAAGTGCTTAATTAATTGGCTAATGTTTAATGAAAACCACGTGCGGCATTAAGTATGCCAAAGACAGCGGCATGCGTTGATTAATTATGTCGATGGCGTGCCAAGTTAGCAACAAATGACGATTCTAATCAATTAAATGAAATCAACACACGCGATTATTTATAATATTTACAATTTGATAAATCGCGTTGTTTTAATTTACGCCGAACTAATTTGCGCAACTTCTGCTTTGTTTGCCAAACAACGCTAGGTTAAGTAAAGTTGATTTAAGTTTTGTTACCAACTTACGTTAATTACATTAATTAGTTTTCTGAAAAATTTGTTTTATCAAATTACTTAAGCTGATTGTGTTAAGCCAATTAAGTAGGCAGACATTTAAGTAATGTTACTTGAACACACACATATTTTTTTTTTATTTCTAATTTAAATTATTCTCACAGAGATGATTTTTTGGCTAATTTCTAAGGTGAAGTAGAAAAAGGTGAGAGGAAGTACGGTTTCACCCGTGATCGGCTCCATTCATAAGCTTTCAGCAACAATGCGTTGCGTTTTTGCAGGGAATTAGAAAGCCATAGAGCAAACCCCAAGTTGGAAAAGTGGCCTTTGTCATCGAAGGGCACTAAATGGTTTTAAACGCAGGCACGTTTCCTTTCATCTTCGTTTTCACTTTCAAAATTGACGCAAACCAAGCGAGATAAACGTAAACGATCCGTGTATTAGGTCATATCATTTTCTTCCCGATTACTAATTTTTTTTGTAGAGAAATATATAATGGAATGTGTTTTAAGGTTATATGTTTTTACTTAAACCAAACAAAATTAATATATAATTACCTATTACGCTTGGTAATGTCGAAGAAATTGCAATGAAAAAGGATTAGACCAACCATAGATGGCGCTGCACATCACATTTTATCTACATCACTCCGTCATGGTGGATAGCGGCGTAAAATCGCATTTGAGGTTGTGTCTGTGTGTGTGTTTGTATATGAATGTATGGATGTGCATGTGTGTGTGAGTGTGTGTATGAGCTTTTCACTCTCCCTGTGTATGTATGTGTAGTTCTCTCTCTCTCTCTCTCTCTCTCTCTACTTCTCTGTGTGTGTATGTGTTTGTATGTATTGCTGCGTAGGTGGGTGTTTCTGTAGATGTGCGGAAGAATGTGTACGCGTGTGTTTCCTGAATAAGTGTGCAGACATAGATATGTGTTTAAACGTAGTTTTACGGCGATACAATGTACCTATACTCTGCGCAATTGCACATACGGCGCACGTGGTGATTTCGCGCACCAAAACTGGCCAGCGCCATGACGAAACCGTAACGCGATTGATATGCGCGCCAAGGCGCGCTTCAGGAAATTATTTTTTTACGCGTTTGTCATAGGTGCGCATGTGTGAGTGCTGCTTTTTTATTATTATTATAAACGTTTTGTATTTTTTTCTTCAACATTTCATATGCACGGAATCGCGTCGAGTCGCGACGCGTGCATGTGACTAAAAGCGTAATGGGACGTGACTTAAGTCGCTTTGTTTGCGTCTTGCATACGTCTCTGTTTTTGTTCGTTCCATTATTATTGCCAATCGATGAATAATTGCGAATTTATTAATATTTTACTTTTAAAAATTGTGACAAATACACACACACACACACCACAGTTCGGTTGGATTAGAAATGATAAAAGTTTAGTTAACCGTATAAAAAGAGTTAATATGACTTAAGACGCACGTTTGTTTAACTTGCTGTAATTCAACCATTTGATGCGTGGAATTTCACTGTTTATTTGATTCGGTGGCGATAATCACGTCAGTCGCAAGGCACAATTAAATTTGTTTATTGGCTCCACTTCGTATTTATCGCAAGACGAGCAATATAGTTTCGCACTTCACGCACACGCGCTTATCTTAAGCGCGCTTAAGTTTCTCCATGGTTTTGGTGGCGTTAAATAAATAAACGAGCACAGCGACATCGACAGTCCGCAACTCTATATCTGACAATCATTGCCTTGTGTTTTCCTTTCGTTTCATTATGAGTAGACTCGACAATTGCTGACGCTTGGGAAACTCAATTTAATCAATTCACACACGCTTATAATTACGATTTTAGTTATGTTCAGTAAACTTTTCGTAACAATATACAAATAATTAACGTTAGTCACTTATACTGACCGTAAAGTCATTCCGTAAGGGAATATTAAGTGATAAAAAAAACCAGGTACAGTCAGTTGGGTTAAGAAGTTAGTTCCGACAAGGAAAGGAAATTGAAAAATTTTAGTGTACATTGGCATATCATAGATGGCGCTAATCATGACATATAATTAAAGCGTCTCAATTTATTTTAATGCATATTTCATCCCATAAACGTTAAGGTCAACTGTTTTTTTTTTCTTCTTCTTCATATTCATGTCAGAGAAACGCCTTCAAAGCCTCGATAAAAAGATAAATACGAAGAAAACAACCGAAGTGCAGGAAAATTGTATGTAGGCGAACCAAACTTTTCTTTTTCACATGTAATTCTAGACTATTACAAACCTAAAAGACTACAATTTTGTCTGAAGTGAGAAAGTGAGAAAGTCACTTTGTGTGAATTCATGTAAAATTAACCATGAAAAAAGTGATGAAACTTTGAAATAGTGAATTTTTTTTTTCTGTTACACTAACCTATTATTATCCAATTCATTTTTAATGATACTTATTTTGAGTTACACTTTATAACAAGAGTGATGGGGGAGGAAGAAATTAAGTATTAAGTTGGGGAGTACAGACACACCTAGGAAATTTACCTACGTTTAATCTTCTATTATGGCACATATTTTTTTAACAAAAATGTAGGAAAAATGAAAATATAAACCAAGGTTAATAACTGGCAGATTAAATTGAGATAGTTATTAGCGCCATCTAGCTATTAATATAAAATAATAAATAAGGAAAGTTGAATTAAAATTGGTTATAGGAAGGATGATGATATGTTAGGTTAGGTTGAGATGTTTCCGGGAGGATAAATTGACGAATTTCAGTGAATACCATGTAAATATTTGCATGAGTTCAAAAGGTATGTATTAAAACACATAACCTCACAAAAATCTAACGGTTTTAGCACGTTTATCAGTGTTTTTCTGTGATATAATGAGAGATAATGTGAAAATCGACTTACATGTTGTTGATTATTGTAGAGTATTGTTGATTTTGATGATTACTCGAGGATATTGTTGATTTTCTATACATTTTCACTTACTTTTTACTGAGATTCACTTACAAGTCTCACAAGTCACTGCACAATGTAAACAACGCAGAAAACAAAAGCTACAAATGACAGCTTGCCATTTACTTATGAACACCGCGAGATGGCGCTATATTTATCCGTCAAATATTTTCAAATAGTTAAAAATTGTAAATTTCAAAATACTGATGTCGACTTACATGATGTTGATATCCCATAATATTGATGATTTAGATGATGATTAATGATAATATTTATGATTTTCTGTTCATTTTCACTTACTTTTCACTGACATTCACTCACAAGTTTGCACTACACAAAGTAAACAACTACAAAAACAAAAGCTACAAATGACAGATTGCTATCTACTTATGAATACCACGGGATGACGTTGTAGTTATCCGGGAAATAATTTCAAATAGTTAAAAAATTTAACTTTCAAAATACTAATGTGGACTAACATGATGTTGATATCCCATAATATTGATGATTTGGATGATGATTAATGATAATATTGATGATTTTCTGTTTATTATCACTTATTTGACACTGAAATTCACTCACTAGTTTTCACTGCGCAAAGTAAATAACGCCAAAAACAAAAGCTACAAATGACAGGTTTCCATCTACTTATGAACACCGCGAGATGCTGCTATGTTTATACGTCAAATAATTTCTAATAGTTAAATATTTTAAATTTCATAATACTGATGTCGACTTACACGATGTTGATATCCCATAATATTGATGATTTGGATGATGATTAATGATAATATTTATGATTTTCAGTATACTTTCATTTACTTTTCACTGAAATTCACTCACTTGTCTGAACGGCACAAAGTAAACAACTACAAAAACAAAAGCTACAAATGACAGGTTGCCATTTACTCAGGAAGACCGCGAGATGGCGCTATGTTTATCTGTCAAAAGTTAAAACTTTGAAATTTTAAATAAACGATTTCTATTTAGATTTATCACTCAACTTATTAAATCACATTACATTTATCGAATCAAATCTAGTAAAACAGACGGATTTGTGAATTTTAATTAATTTAATTTGCTATAATGTATTTTATAAATAAATATTTATTAAATTAAGGTAATTAGACGTTTGGTAACAAACACCACAAGATCCGAAAGAAGACATACTGTCACGAAGAAATCAATGAAAAAATCATGAAAATCGGTTGATAAACACCTCTAAAAACGCAAAAAACAAAATACGGGTATGTGATTGGTGTTCGACGCATGCGAACTACCTAAGAGTCACGTGACGCGCATTGAAGAACCAATCACAAACCTGCTCACCTATTTTCCTTGCTGGAGGGCACAATTTTAGAGAGTTTTAAAATCCGATTTCAGATTTCACATCTGGGATTCATCCTCTATCAAATACACTTAAGTTAACTTAGTTTAAGTTAAGTAACATTTCGCTTAAGTGAGGATGAGTAAATTCACCTAAAACTCAAAAAACAACTCTTCTGACGACTATAACCTATTCTAAGTGTATGTAAGTTACGAAATTATTTCTTAATTATACTTAAGTTATTAATATATGACTTAGGCGATGTGTCTTAAGTGAAATTACTTATGTAAAAATAGACTTAAGTGATTTTCTAACAATTTGACCCCATATTTCCCGAGCCCGGTAAAAAACGATCTCGCAAAATAAGCTAAAGATACCCAATGTTTAAGTCGCATTTTAAAGTGACTTAAGTCACCTGGAGGCATTTCGCCTCCAGTCGGGATATGCACGCATACGGTTGGTAATTGGTAATTATTTGCATATTTACTTAATGCAATTCGCCGGAGCTATTCGCGCGATCGTAAAAATCCTCATCGCGCATGCGCGCGTCGCTTAAGTATGGCGCGTCTGCTCTCTTGCGGTCGGAGGGAGGGGAAAAATAATAAGACACTTTTTATCGCAAAACGGATTTCGTCTGGCTGCTCGCCCTACGTTCCTACCCAAAGTTTTTGTGGCGTTTTGTCGGTTTCTGCGTGCTCAAGTCAGTGTGTTCTGACTGCGCATGCGCACCGACGTGGTAATGAAAATGATTTATGCGCAACGCGCCGCTGTAAGATTGACGTTTATCGCTCGTTTTCCGAACTAACAAATTGGATTTGTTTTAGTTGCGAGACTCTCCTAACCCTGTTCTTCCATTAAGCGCGAAAAGCGTGCTTTGGGTAAACGTTACTTAAGTCACTTTGATATGACTGAACTTGTTTTCTTTACTTTACTTTAAAGTGACTTAAGTCATATATATATGTACATATATATATGTACGCATACGGTTGATATTCGCGCGATCGTAAAAACCTCATCGCGCATGCGCGTGTCGCTCAAGTAAATCTGCAAACTGATTTTGAAAGTCTTCATAATTGTGACGTCCAGAGATGAAAATAGATTTGGTGGTTTTTGATTGGTCCTGTAGGGTGCATCACGTGAGTAGACTGCGTAACGCGCATGCGTGAAGCGCTGTGTTCGACCAATGAAAACGCTCTATTTAATTTTTCTCAGTTATCGGCCATTTCCCAAGCGATTTTCATGGTTCTTTCGATGATTTCACCATTATTGACTCTTCCCCGTCACAAAAACATATCGTTTGTACCTAAAACCTCAAAAAATTAATATGATTTAAGTAAAATTCAAATTTTAAGACATTTTACGCGCTATTGTTCTCGTCTAAAAAGCGAGCATTTCCTAGAATAAAGTCATTTCTGTCGAAGGACAGTGTCGCAACTCAACATTCGCTCTAGTCAAGTCGACTTAAGTCATAATAATAAATCAAATTCTCCGCTGTTGTGTATATGTGTGCATATCAAAATCTCTCGCCTAGCTTTTGACGAATAACAATAAGTGTTCAGAAAAATGATAATTTCGTTCAAAATTCTAGGCCAGGCCCGCGCATAAATTTCCCCGTCTTATACCCACGCAACTATTTGCGCTTTCATCATCATCATCATCATACTTAAGTCATAATTTCAATATAATCGCTCTGATTGCCGCTTGTCGTTGCGATTGACAATGAGATATGTGAGATTCGAAAATTTTGTTGTCTTCGTCGCAAATGCACAGGCTGCAACTACCAATACACGTCTGGAAGTGCATAATTCACATGCAGCATGACTTAACTTAAGTCAACTTTTCCATAAATGCATAATTATACGTCCGAAATTCTAATAAGTTCGATTTTACGAGCGTACGAACGTTTTGCTCGCTTTGCGGAAAGCCGTGCGTAGTGTGTAATGTGACTTAAGTCATATTCCGCCGAAGATGCATTGAACATGCGGCTGAGGCACAGAGCGAGACTAAGGCGCGCGTGCGCGCTTGCGCGCTTGTCCACTCGGAGCAGATCATGAATAAAGCGCGTGGGCGCCGTGCCGCGCCGGTAGAAGGAATTCCGAAAACAATTGAATGCAAATTGTTATACCGGCGGTTCGTAGAAGTTTCATTCCAGAACACGAAACCGAAAACGGCATTCAAAAATCTTTAAAAATGTGCTTTCTCGAGAAGAAAACGTGCGAGTAAAGTTGTGATTGGTCGAGACGCCGAGGTCATGTAATTATTGTCGCGCATGCGCGTCAAAAATCAGGGTTAGTTTACTACCACTTTTGTTTTGGTTTGATGGATAGTTACTTATTTTTACCACAATTGACTTAAGTCAGATTGAGATGACTTAAGGCACTTAAGTAAGTCATGAACGGCATTTAAAAACTATTTACGCAGAGGCGTAAAAAACCTAACAAATTGCCTTCTAGAGAAGAAAATGTTTGAGTAATATTGTGATTAGTGAAGAACATAGTTGTCACGTGATTTTTAAGGCGCATGCGCGACAGAAATCGAAGTTCCTACCGCCTTTTTTGTGTTTTTAGTTTTATAGAATGTTAGTCCTTTTCTATATGTATTGACTTAAGTAAGATGACTTAAATCCTCTGAAGTCATATATGACTAATCGCGTTTTATGTACATTCTAACGTAAAAATAGATTTTTTTCTTAAGCTCAAAGTACATAAGTTACAACATTTGAAGTTAAAATGACATAAGTTAACTTAAGTCAAATTACTTAAGGTAAGTAATTTTATTTTATTAAATTTATTTTACAAATTTTATTGGGAGGGTAGAGGGTTAATCCTAGATGACAAATCCGCAATCCGTTTTCAAAAATCTCTGAAATTGCTCCCTCCACCGAGGAAAATACCTAAGCGGCTTTGTGATTGGTCCTACCGCCAGCGTCACGAGACTCTACTGCGTATGCGTCGAGCGCGCGGCCCGACCAATCACACGCCTGTATTTCGTTTTTCCATCTTTCGCGTTGTTTTCAAGCGATTTTAGCCGTTTCTTCGGCGAATTAAGCTGGCTTAACGGTTTGCGGTCACATTAGTATATAGTTTTTACTGAAATTGTTTAGCGTTTAGTGGAACGGTCGAAATTAAGGCGCGACCGATGACAATTTTGTCATTACCATTGTGCGTGTGTCGGCATTGTTCTCGGCTCGTGTACGTATATGTGTAGGTAGGTTATATGTATGTATGTTTGTATGTGTATGTATGTGTGTATGTGTGTGTGTGTGTGTGTGTCAATAACCGAACAAGTTCGTTTTGCTGTCTAAATCGAGAATTACAACATTTTCGAATAATGTTATTAGCGCTTTGATCAAGCCTCGTTCAGTTTGTGCACTGTTTGCGCTTTTTGTTGTTGTTGTTTTCCTTCATTCGTGAATTACGTTTGCTCGGAGCGTAATTTCGCAAAAGGTGCGCTTAAATTCTCTTTATTATACCGCGGTCGCGGCGATTTAACGCCGGCAAAAGTTAAGGCGAGTTAAGCGTTATTTACGCCGCTTAAGTCATTTTAGCTTAAGTATATAGTTAAGTAATGTCGTAGACAACTTTATAAAACAAATTAGCAATAAAAATCTTCACATTTCGTGCATAATAAAACAAGCGAATATTTTAATATTACCTAATGCGTTTTACTTAAGTTATTTTTATTAATTTTAAGTCACATTTTTTCGAGAAATTATGGTCACTTACATTAGGTATATTGACTTATCTAAACATATTTAAATTGACAGCAAAATGGGCGTGGTTAACAATAGCTCCTCCCACTTAAAAATTGACTTGCTTAACACCAAAACAGACCCAATTGATAGAGGGTTTATTCCAGGTGGTAAATGCACAAACAGATTTCAGATATCTTTAAAACTATGAGTTCCAGACAAGAAAATAGGTAAACGTGGTTGTGATTGGTGCGCGGAGTGATCACATGACGTGCTACACGTGATGACGCGTCTACTACGCAACCGCAGCCAATCGAATGGGAGTATATCCTTTTTTTCTGTATTTAGTCGAGTTTTAAAAGTTTTTTACCGTTTTTTCGATGATTTCTTCCTTATTGGCTCATCAAGAGCAAAGGAACGCCCATATATGAGTATAGCTCCTCCCACTTTTCCTAAAAAAAAAAAGAAGATTTAAATACTTCTAGGAAGTAAATTTACAACAAATTTAGATGTTTTTAGACTTTTATACTAAAAAACGTTGCTCAAAGATTATTTTTATATTTAAACTCATAAAACTTTGAGCTAGCCATTTTTAATCGTTTGCCTTATCAATTAATACGATCTATAAAAAGATATAGGTTGAACATATTTATTACAGTCATTTTTATTGACGCTTAAAAAAAGGCGACTTAACTTTTTAGCTTTACTAAGATGCGATAAAAAGCGACGACGATATTAAATTTAAAGGAATAATTAAATCTTGCCATTAGACCCGGATTGAGTCATAGACCAACCAATTATGTGTAATTAAGTGCTTTAATTGTTTTTACTTAAGTACAAACTCGCTAAGTGCTATCGTAAAAATCTAGCTAAACTTTTTGGTAAGCACACAAACTTTAATTTTCATTCTTTTTTTTTACAATTATTTTGTTACCTATTATTTTGTATTTGACTTAAATTAAGTATACTTGAGTTAAGATTTAATAATTTTATAATTTTATGTTAATAGTTTAGTTTTAATTACAATTGAAAGAGGATTATTCCTAGGTGGTATATCAGCAATCAGATTTCGGAAAACTTTAAAATTGTGCCGTACAGAGACGAAAGAAGTTTAGCAGCTTTGCTATTGGTTATCAGTGGGCGTCACTTGACGCTGTGTCGCCGTACGCATGCGTTCGGTGAGTTGTGCAACCAATCACAGGGCTGTATTTCGTTTTTCGTGATTTCAGGGCGTTTTTAAGCGATTTTTCCCGTTTTTTCGATGATTTAAGTTGTATTAACTGCTTGTGGTTGTGATTGACTAGTTTTTTACTGAAATTGTTTGACTTGAGTAAGGTAACTTGTATGTTAAGTGACTTAGAGGTCAGAGGAGGTTAGTTAAGTGATTTATAATGTTTTTTCTAAGTTTTGCAATGACACTTCCGTTGAGAAAAGGGGCTTAAGTTAAGTAAAGTGGCGTAAGTTAAGTAAAGTGACTTAAGCGGATTAGGTTTACTTAAAAATGCTATTAGGAAAGGCAATGTACAAATTAACAAAAAAATGCATAAGTTATATAATGTGGCTTAAATAAGTAATGTGACTTAAGTTAAGTAGTGTGACTTATGTTGGTCAGGTTAGCTGAAAATGTTGTTAAGTATAGTTAGATTAATTAATCATAGAAATACTACTGTTAAGTAATGTTGGCTTAAGTAAAGTTACTTAAGATACTTGACTTAAGTTACTAGACCTAGAAATGAGCATAATTACTTTATGAATGTGTAAAAAGGGACTTACGGAGCAGACAGTAAAGTTAAAGAGAAGTGACTTAAGCAAAGTGACTTGTGACATGTCATACGACATGGCACGGTACGGCACGACAATGCGTTTGTGGCTTAAGAAAGGTGTAAGTGAAGGTAAATTGTTACAGCGTGTGCGTGAGATGTAAGAAAGTCTGCAGCGTTGTGGTGCTTGCTTCTTGCGCTTGGCGGCACTTCACTTAAGTCGCGGTTTTGAAGGTCTCTTAAGAAGGTTTTTACCGCTCGGACGGGGCGCGTGCGCCTGCGCTTACAAGAAGACATGGGACAACCGCTAGCGCGCGTGCGCACCTTTGTATGGCACGTGGCATGTTACGCTCAATTAACTCGCTCCTTTTTATGTTGCTTATAAAATTTACAGAGAAAATGTCCAGAATCAAGCACATTCTGGACAAAGTTCAAATTTAACACTCTTCTTACAATTCTTAAACAAATTAACCGACTTTATCTACTTTATTTCGATTATTTCAGTAAACGAAAATCACCTCGAAAATCACGAAAAATGAAATACAGCCCTGTGATTGGTTGCAGAATATATCGGACGCATGCGTACGACGACGCGGTGTCACGCGACGCTCTCTGATAACCAATAGCAAAGTTGTTGAGCTTCTTTCGTCTCTGGAAGGCAGTTTTTAAGTTTTTTGAAATCTGATTTCTGATGTACCATCGGGAATTCACTCACTTTCAACTACATTTAAATTATACTTAAGTTAACTTAAATATACTTAACTTAAATCACCTGAATTAAGTTACCTTTCGTGGTATTTTTTGTCCCCCGAATGGTTTTATTCAGAAGAAATTAGTGAAAGATTTTTAAAAATTCAGTTAAAACATAATTTTCTTAGCCTTACTTAAAACCTTACTTAACTTAATTTAACTCAAGTTATAACTAAAGTTATGTTCACGCTTAAAAATCGCTTAAAAACTCGAGAAATGAAAAAAACTCTATGATTGGTTGGACAGCGCACTTAACTACGTACTACGTAGCTGAGTCACATGACACTCACTAATAACCAATAGCAAAGCTGTTGAGCTTCTTATTTCTCTGGAAGGCACAATTTTAAAGTTTTTGGAAATCTGATTTCGGATGTACCATCGGGGATTCACCCACTTTCAACTGCAAATAAAGATAACTGAAATGTACTTAACTCAAGTCACCTGAATTAAGGTTGCTTTTCTAGTAATTTTTGGCCCCTAAATGGTTTTATTCAGAAGAAATTAGTGTAAGATTTTTAAAAATTCAGTTAAAACATAATTTTCTTAGCCTTACATAAAATCCTACTTAACTTAAGTCATAGCTGAAGTCATGTTCTCGTTTAAAACATCGCTCAAAAACCGGAGAAATGGAAAAAACGAAATACAGTTCTGTGATTGGTTGGACAGCGCACTTAACGCATGCGTAATACGCAGCTGAGTCACGTGGCGCTCGATTATAACCAATAGCAAAGCTGCTAAACTACTTCTGTCTCTGGAAGGCACAATTTTAAAATTTTTTGAAATATGATTGCTGATATACGACCGGGGATTAACTCTCTTTCAACTGCAATTAATCTATACCTACGTTAAGTGAAGTGTACTTAACTTGACTTAAGTCTTAAGTGTACTTAACGTAAGGCACTTCACATTTAAATTTTCTGGACATTTTTCTTTTCATGAATAGTTTCATTCAGAAGGAAAATCATTAATAAACTAATTGTAAATAAATAAATAAAAAATTTTAAAAATGTTTAAAAATTCAGTTAAGAAAGAAAATATTGACCCTAAAAAAATCCAAAATTCACACAGTACTTAAAAAATCTCCAAGGGATAATATTAGCTCATCTTCCAATTGATAGCCGGCTCGATTTCAGTCGAAAAAATCGCAAAATCAACATTACATACTTAACCATCATGTGAGAAAAAAAATCTTAATCTTTTCAACTCTTGAGAAAAAAGACCTAAAAAATCTCATAAAAACCCAGGAGGTTAGAAAAGGAAAAGTGTATTCAAGTAAACAAGGGTTGGTAAAGTGAGACGGAGAGAGAAGATCGGAGCTACCTGAATTTTTGCAACCCCGTTAATATTGTATGCCCTTTGTGCCTTCTTTTGTCCCTGAATGTATAGTGATACCTTTTGTGTGAGGTTATTCGAGGTTATTGTGCGTACGCAAAGAAGAAAGGAGGATGAAGGGTGAACAGAGGGTGAAGATGATCCCCAAAAATGCTGGGAGATTGTGTGGAAAAAAGGTGGTGAAAGTACAAAAAAGTGAAATCCAAGGTCAATTCCATGGCAATTTCATACGAAATTTAAAGTTTCTGAAGATATTCTAATGATATGTTATTAATTTAATGCTTATAAAATGATAATCATTAAAAAAAAACTATTAAAATCGCTTAAATACGCCCCGAAAAACGGGGATGAAGTAAAGCAGATGTGTGATTGGTTGGATAGTGCGCTCGATGCATGCGTACTACGCAGTAGAATCACGTGACGCGCGGTGAAAAACCAATGACAATAGTGCTAAATTGTTTTCCTCGCTGGAGGAAACAATTTTAGAATTTTTTGAAAAGTTATTGCGGTTATATTCTGGGTTTACGTGGGTGAGATCTATCATCTTAATTGTTTGTACTTAAACAAAATTATACTTAACTTAAGGAGACTTAAAAATAGTTTACTAGAATTGTCTGCCAACTTCTTATGAAATAAAAATCATCGCAAAAACAATCAAAATCGCTTAAATACACCCCGAAAAACAAGGAAAAACTAAAGGAGGTCTGTGATTGGTTGGAGGGCGTGCTCGGGGCATGCGTACTACGCAAATGACGCACGTGACACTCGCTGAAAGACCAATCACAATACTGCTAAGTCATTTTCCTCCCTAGAAGGCTCAATTTTAAAGATATTTAAAAACGATTTGCAGTTTAATTATCGGGGATTAATCCTCTATGAAAAACAAGTTTGATTATTTAAGTAAAAATTTAACAAATATAGTTTACGAACATTTTCTGCCAACTTCCACTAAAACTAAATTTCGACTAAAACGAATCTGGACGAAAGACGTGTTGAAACCCTGAGCATTATTTTAATTTCTTTGCTGAACCTTTCATAATTAATATTATTTCTACTAAAACTGAAAATTTTAAAGAAATTACAATTATATACTATTAATTTAACCATTTTGCAATACAAATCATGGAAAAAACCGACGAAACCACTTAAAAACACCTCGAAAAAACGACCAAACAAAATACAAGTTTGTGATTGGTTCGACGGCGTGCCAGACGCATGCGTACTACGCAACTGACGCACGTGACGCTCGCTGAAAGACCAATCACAATACCGCTAAACTATTTTCCCCTCTGGAAGGCATAATTCTAAAGATATCTAAAAACGGGTTGCAGATTTACAACCTGGGATTAACCCTCTAATACATTTAAGCGTAATTTGGTAAAATTTAAAAATATATTTTTTTCGAAATTACTCAGTCAACTTCCCCTCGATAAAACGTTTTGGGCTGGGTCTGGAACGGAAGACGTGCAACAAATGTGTTGAAATGCTGAGCGTTATTATGATTTCTTCGTGTGTTCTTGCGCTGTTGTATACAATTTTTTTTCACCGCATATCGGAATTTATCGCCCGCTTGACCACACACGCGGGCGCAATAACAGAAACTCAAGATCGACTGACTGTTTGCTGCTGGTGTGAAGCGGCGCAGGGCGGTGCGGTGTGCGAAAATAATATGCGCAAGATGTGGAAATGTAAGAAGAATTTAAATAAATTGTTTAGTCTACCACTACCACTATGTCCTCTAAGTACTCGCGCTCGGGCGCATTTGTTTGATAAAAGAAGCAAAATATTCCACAATCAGTCGCTTTAATTTTAACCTTAATAAAACACACACTCACATGCACACACATTCACACATTTGTACACACATACACACATACATACCTATACCTACATATACATACACAAACATACACATACATACACATATATTCACATACATACACATACACATACACATACACATACACATACACATACACATACACATACACATACACATACACATACACATA
>WSZQ02095803.1:0-12159 GCA_019419845.2 Weissflogia rhopalogaster | reverse complement strand
TGCTCCACCTTCTCGGAGGCGGCCTCACCCTTCCGAGATGGCTAAGTCACTCTAGCCAATCAGAATCTTCTGACTTCCACACACCCACCTAGATCATCCGCCACAAGCAGCTTCCAACTTCTAAACTTTTTTTCATCGTGGCACACTTGTTCACTGACCTTCTTGAGAACAACAACTTATCAACACTCGCGCTCTACTCTTCAATCTGCTACAGAATTTTAGTTTGTGAATATACCTGACTTGTGATATAAAAAACGCGTAGCATTTATCTAACGATAACAAGCCCACAGCTTCTACACGGCATCGTGGAAGGATATCGTGGTCCTCTATGAGACTGAACCAGGAGATAATACTTTATTTAGGCTTTGCCTATAAACAGACCAAGGCCTACGTCTATCCGGAGAGGTTTAATAAAATGAAGGTAAGATATGCTGCCAAAGCATTATCAAATGCTTGCAACTTCTTGCCTCTAATAATTCATGAGCAATGTGTCGCTCGAAAATTTAAGCAAATTTCCAAGTATGTTATTAAAGAAGACAACCCATGCACCGAGCACAATATATTAATTGGTATATTAGAAAAATTCATACCAATGTACATTGAGCGTTATTGCAGTAGGGCAAATTCTCTAATTATTGGTGAAAATATTCCGGGTCTACAAAAGGATAAAATTCCACAAGTCGCTGCAAGCATTTTTCTTAAGAATAGAGGTAGAAACAATTGATGAGTTTGTTTCACATTTTAATACATAGAGTGGTATACTCAGCCCCCCACCCCCAGTGGGGTGGCTGGTTTTGTACGTGTAGTACATATATAGAAATAATTTGTGTTAACGAAACCGATACGACTAAGCGTGCTGTTAAAACAATATATACCATAACTTATTTGTGGCCAAACTTTGAAAATTGTTTTTGGGCAAACGGCTCAAAACGGCATCAAATCCCGTGAACATATACTTTTTTTTCTATATCTGTACTACACGTACAAAAAGTTTCATTCGATTTGGTGTTGGACAATTGGAACACTCTCCTTATTAGATCCTTTACTAACAAATTAAAACTATCCACTGATCGTTTTCTTAATTTGGGAGTGTATCAAGTCAATTGTGCAGATAATTTATAAATAAACCAAACGGACCGTGATTTCAATACACGATTTCGAGAACATTTACGTTTAACTAACAACACGTGATGAGGTATGAGGGGAGAGGGAAAGGCTGGTTGGGAATGCGTGGATGTGGTGTGCGAGCAGTGGGACCTATGCGTGGATCTCAGGGGTGGCGGTGCGGTTGTTGTGGGAGGAGGGGAGTTCAGTCGAGGGGATTGTGCGAGGGAGCGGAAGAGAAGTGGAGGAGCTGGGCAGGCAGGTGACCACGTTCACAGATCTCCCGTCTCAGCGTTACGTAACACGCATTCCTCAACGTACTTTAATTGATAATAAGCCACATGTAGATGGTTTGGCAGAGGAAATTTGTCCACAAATGCACCTGGATGACGCATTCATTATAAATTATGAAAGTTTAGACACCACTCTGTTGCATAACTACATCGCGGGCCATATCGCCAAAAGTACTAAAAAAAAAAAATAGGGGAGTGTAGCAACTGTAGAAACATGCTACTAACGGACGAAGAGCATACCGCTCATGCTCTAATTGATTGAAGGCAATATGGTCCAAATGTTTTATTAACGCCTAATACTACATTTGCCAAGTCATTCCCCGGAATGACTGAGGTGTGTTTAAACTACTTGCCAATACTAATTATGCAAAATTCAGGACACTGTTTTGTTTGTTGTTTTGTTTTTGTTTAGCTGTTTTGGTTGCCTATACTCAGATTCCATCTAATTCTTTGTAAATTAATTGCAAATAAACGTTTAATACACATTATAAAACAGCACAAAAAAGACTAAATAGGTTAAATTACAAATTAGGTTAAATTATATAATTATAGGTTACTTAAAAGTATTTTATTCTAAAAAAATGCCGCCGTTTTCATCAATTTCACGGAAAGAAAACTCCGTAGAATTGTAACGATCTGCTCTCTCTCTTTCTCTCTCTCTTGCATTCGACTAAATTTCATGAAAAGCACTACAAATCGATCTCATAACAATTAAAATCGACAAAGTGTATCGTTCTATAAATGAGCAAGCCAACCAACTTAAGTCTACATCCGACAGCCGTACAAACACGTATTGCCGTGTTTCACGGTTGTTCCGCACTTGTCTTACCCACTAATGCGTCGATTTCAACTCAGTTGAACTCGAAACGCCTTGCGTGCTTGACTGTTCCTTGTCTGGCGGCCGTGTGCGTCTCCAAAGTAGCGTAGTCAACGCGGCGGCATTTCATTAACGCACTGCGTGATAGGCGTTGATACAAACGGTTGATACTCTGGGTGAAAACAGCTGATTCCTCCCCCCCCCTCTACTCAGTACAGCTACCTACACTTGCGCCAGTTGCGTTTGTGTTTCGTGTCGTGTGTGAGTCGAGTGATTGTTCTCCGATGCAATCAGGTGTCTTGCAATTGGCATGTACTCCCGACACTCACTGAGAAATCGGTACGCGTAGACCGTCTCGTGTGGCGACAGAGAGAGAGACGCGCCGACGCGATTCGCCCACTGTTCATTGACTGGGCTTGTGCGCCAGTGCGTGCGGCTGTGTGTTTGCAGAAACGAATAATGGCACCGAACTACAGTAAATTTGTGACAAAGGGCAATGCAGCCGCCGCTGCTGGGCTTGCCGCCGCGTTGTGGCTGTACGCTCGTCGGCAGCAACGGCATGCACTTTCACGGAAAACTGCTCCAAGGTGAGTTGTTCCCATGTATTTTCGTCATTTTGTGCGACTAGAAGTGACTGATTTCGACTGACAGATCCTCGGAAAATATAAGATCGAGAAGCACATGTTATATTAGTGACCTTGAAACAAAATTGTTTAGTTCAATCCAATGTGTTAGATGGCGCCAGTAAGTAATCGGCTATATTCGGTGTTGCTGACCAGCGACGAGTTTTTGAAATGTTAATAAATAGTTTCATTTCGTTTCTTGCTCTGAACGACTATCGTTAAAGAACAACTCCTGCTACATGCAGATTGAATCGAACGGCTTCTGTTCCTGGAAGGGTATCAAAATCATTTGAATATATAATGATTTTGATACCCTTCGTCGAAGGGATGTTCCAACACGACCCAGAAGATTTACATTTGGATGGTAATAATATGAAATATGTTTTGAAATAAATCTGTATTTGAAAAATTGTCTTTAAATGTAAAAACAGTAATTTAAAATTAATGAAGTTAAATAACAAAACGTGGCGCCACTCTGTATTTGCGGCTTGGGTGGAACTATAATTTGTTGCAAATTTTACTGCAGCACTTGTATTGCTATACATATTTATTATCTATGTCAGAGTCCACTGTTATATACGCACGGGATATGATAGAATTCCATGAAAACATGAACGTGTTTGTTTTATAACTCTTTTATAGCCCATATAAATTTTAGAGTGTTTAATTACCACCTTGAACCTGACAACAAGCAAGTCCATTTAATAGTTTCATTCATAGTCATTTTCATGTCTCTTGTTTTAGAAGTATCGCAAATTTTATTTTCGGAATTTCCAAGATTAATAATTATGGTACTCATTTTTAATTAATTATAATTATTGAGAGGGAAAAATTTAGCTCGATCTTTACATTGGAAAAAAATCATAAAAATGATTTTTATCACTTGACCAGATTAGGAGAAGGACTCCTGGAGGAGGGACATGCCCATATCCCCGAAAGCACTATTGGGGCTATAAAGTTGTAAAATCCAATAATTATATAAATTTCGGAGTTTCAAGTACGCAATAAAGGGGACTGAATGTTTCCAAAAACTGACCGCGTTATTAAAAGAGAGAGATTCCTATCTAGATAATCTTCTAGGCGGATTGATTTCGCGGAAATATGCAGGCGTGATATATTCAAAGCGAGAACGACAAGGCTGGACAATATCTTGTACCTGGCATATCTTTCTTAGGGGCTTGAACATCACCCTGTCTCCTTTTTATACATAAAACATGACAAAGAAACCCCGAAGGCGTCGGCGACGCGTAATGCCAGCTGGAACGCGCTGGCATGACAAGCTCAGCTCGAACGAAGGGACGTGGTAGTGAAAGTGAGCGCGACGAATAGTCTCTCCTTTCTAATAGCGCGGCCAGGCCGAAAACCGGGTTTGCAACACCCAGTGCGTATATTATTTTTTTGGTGTTGTAAACGATTAACTTAACAATGAAGGTGCGGTCAAGCGTACTTGAAAAGTCAACAAGGGCGTTAAATTGTAATACATTTTTCGGGCTTTCGGGATAGAGCCCCTGAAGGATGCGCATATCCCCGAACGCACTATTGGGCCTGTAAACTTGTAAAGCCCAATAAACACTCGACTTTCGGAGTTTCAAGTACGCAATAAAGAGGACTGAATGTTTCCAACAACGGACCGCGCTATTAAAAGAGAGAGAGCGCGATGGACAGTCGTCCATCGCGCTCTCTTTTGCTACCACCCGACATTGAACAGTTCGTCCGTTTGCCCGAGCTGTGTCATGCTTGTCACGCAAGCGTATTAAAAGGAGATAGGTGATATTCCAACCCCTAAGAAAGATATGCCAGCGACAAGATATTGTCCAGCCTTGTCGTTCTCGCTTTGAATATATCACGCCTGCCTATTTCCACGGAATCAAGACGCCTAGAAAATTATCTAGATAGACGTTAGAAACTTACTTATCGGGGAAAATATATTAATCATTTTAAAAATGTCAGACAATTACCCAGTATCTACGCATACTTCAAACACACTTAATCGCTGGTATTTCCTCACGATTATTCCCTAATTTCGCGTATACGCCATGCCGGGTGGTAGCGAAAGAGAGCACGATGCAGTCTCTCTCTCTCTCTCGGCCAGGTAGAAAAATCGGATTTGCCACACCCAGCGCGTATATTATGTTAAACTCCAGAATTTACATTTTCGGTGTTTTGATCATTAGCAAAGGGAGGCTCCGGAGTTGATACCTTAGATGTTGTTTTAAGCGGGAAAAATGTGCAATCTCGTAATTTTCTTTTGACGTTTTTATCGCAACGTATAATGGTCAAATTCATTTTTTTTTTGTTTCCCTCCCCGTTTTGACTTCGAAAAACTTTCCTAAAGTTCACACTTTCCCTACAAGTTCACCTGAAAACATTTACGTTTAACAACGATCATTACTTATGACTTCTAGCAAACGAATATTGCCTTTGTGTTGGCATTTTCATTTTCGTACATTAACACTCTCTAGGCCGTTAGACGCAGAAACTGGCTATGAACGACGCCAACACCGAATGGAAATTTTCACTTTTACTTCGGTGCCGGTGGAACAAGCACGCGAAATGTCGTTGTTTTCGGTCTTCCTAAGTTGATTTCTCGAGGAATAAACACGTCAAACGTCTATTGTGAAAGGCTTTCATCAAACACATTACATTACGTTTAGGTAATCATCAAGTAATCGAGTAATCAGTTGTTTGAGAGCCAATTTGGCGTTTTTTTTCTTCTTGTATTTTACCTCATACGCACGCTCGGTGTGAGATATACGATGATGACTCGTCGATTTTCCGTTTTTGTTAGTAATCATGTGACGTGTGTTTAAAGGTCGCGTCGAGTCATATTAACGAGTACGACAGCGTGTATTACGCCGTTCGGACTGCATTGTTTCGAGCAATTTTTAAATGTCTTCCACAGTGTTTTAATTATTCGGCATTACTTGCAAAGATTACGCATTATGTTGGCATTGATAAATCAATTTGCTTGTTGGAGTTATGGATCGATGTAAATTTGCAGTCATTTATTGAAACGATTTGAATTGTTGTGATTAATCTTGGTCAACGTTCAATGATATATTTTAAAAATTACATAACGAATTATCTATGACCAATGAACTGGAGAATTGATAAGAAATGTATATAATGCAAGTCATTTCGTTGTGTGTAATCTGTTTGTTTGCACATCTAAACACATTTTCTGTTATATTTTAGTGAATACGTCTCTAAACCTCAGAAATCACAAATTAATTCTCGAACCCTTGCATTGCTATCCATGTGTTGAAACGCACTTTCTTGCAAAATGAAATGGTTTGAGTTCGTCTAATAGCTCTCATCCTAGGATCGTCCTTCTCATTTTCTTTTCCAACGCCATTTTTGTGATGACAGCCAGCCCTCCCCCCTTTCTTCCAGTATTTTCCCACACTGTTCCCCCACCCCTTTTTTTTCCTTGGGATCCTAACCATTCCTTCTTCAGTCCTTCACAGTCCTTTGCCAGGTGCTCCCGTGTCATACAAATTGCACATTTCGTGTATTCATACCCCATCCAGACCTTTCTGCCTCTCTCCTCCGAGCCACACCTAGCCCTTGCCAGCAATGCCTTCTCACTTCCGCTCCTGCCCCTATTCCCAAAGTAACAAGGCCTTCTTTTGGTAACCTGTACCCTTTCGTACCCGGGATTGTTGGGTTGTAGGTGCTGCTCATTATCCGCCCCTGTCTTACCGGCTCATCTCCTTCACACCGCTTCCTTCACTGACACCTGCTCCTCCCACATCTCTTCAACCACCGCCACCGACAGCCCACCTCCTCATACGCCCGCCTTCGCCTAACCATCCATTCACTGGATCCCCTGCTGCTACACCACTCCCACACCTTCCCAACTAACCTTTCATTTCCCAATCGCGCCAATCTTTCCACGTATCTCACCACTCTTGCAACCGCTTCCCATTTCATGCTCATTCTGCCCGCTTCCTGTAGAACCACGTACGCTGGAGTCGATCAGTCGATCATCTCCAATCCCATCAAGCCCTTCAGGAACCAGACCTGCTCTCGCTCAAACTCCTCCCATTCATCACATACTTCCACAGCATACATCAGAATGGACCTCACGCATGCATCCCACATTCTCACAGCAATATCCCAGTTCCCACCCCACACCTTCCCCCATTTATCCCTTACTCTCCCCCATGCACACCTGACTCTCCCTTATGTCCACCTTATTTGTACCTTGCATACACCAGTATACCTAAACTGAAAGCCGAGGATTCAGTAAAGCCTTGTTATTTATTTGCTCACACTTCTCTCTACTCGACTGTCATTTGGCAAGCGTTTTTCTAAAAAAAAAAAACAAAGAAAAAATATGTTGCCTCCGACCGGACTTCAACAGAAAAATGTTCATTTACACATTGTGCGATAGAAAATAGCAAGGGCCTCGGATAAATTTAGACGGTTGTTGCCAAAAAAATTACAAATTAATAGAAAATAGAATGCCTCCAACCGGATCCAGTAAAGGAGGAAAAAACAAAAATATGGTGTGATTTGAAAATAAATAAATATTGTGGCGACTACAAGATTAACATTTTTGCACTTTTATACGGACAGACAGAGAAAAAAAATTCCAATGACCGGTCGGACGCATTATATTTTCCAAAATGTAAGAATTACGTCGGCTTTCATTACATCGTCGAATACCTCGACTTTCTCAAGCAGCTTTCCCTTCCAGATCAGGCTCATTTATCCATAAACCATTCACACCCCCACTAACATAGCCTGTAAGCCCACAATATCTCGAGCCACCAATATAACTAGTTTGTAACGGTCCCCAACTTCCAAGTTTGTCGGTTTTTCCAGTCTTTTTCCGATAGTCCTCATCTTTCCATTGTCTTGGCGTTTCCCGCTCTCCCCCTCTTGCGTGGCCGCCCTCTTTTCCGGTTTCCAGGGGGGTACCCAGTGAATCATTTGATGGGGGGGATTCTTTTGACATTTTGACATGCCCGTACCACTTTAGTTGTCCGTTTTGCATTCCTTCTATATTAATAACTGACATATTTACTACATGCCAAAAGTAAAAATATTTCCGTTGTTCATATATACATAGAACGAATGGCCAAATAGTCGACGATGTCAAATATCTAATCACCGAGAAGAAAGACACGAAGCCGAAAGCGCAGGTGGATCGAAAGTTCTTCCATCAATTGTGGCGGCTCATCAAGATCATCGTGCCGGGATGGGCGAGCAAAGAATCAGGCCTCTTGGTACTCGTCGCAGCCAGTTTGGTAGCAAGATCGATGTGCGATCTCTGGCTGATTGCAAATTCTACAAAAATCGAAAGGTAAGTAAGTATAAATTTAGAAATTTCTAAGCGAAGTTAATAATCCATTGTTTGTATAAAACAAATGTTCTAAACATGAATTGACAATTCAAATTGACGTCGTTAATTTTCTGTTATTCATAACACAACGGGAAGATGTAGATACATAAAAAAAAGTTAAGCTTATAGTAAGGTGAAAATAAATTGGGGTAGACTCTCTTGATGTTCATAACCCAAATATTTCGGTTATGGACGAAAGAGATTTTCAATCACCAGTATAATACATTAGAGAATTTACATTGTTTGTCGAAGGTCGACTGCGTATGATGAGATTGCGACCATGATCGCAATCTCATCATACGTAGCACAAATGGATCTATGATCGTTATTCTAATGTTGTTGACAATAGAATTTACAGTAAATTGCGAACGACAAATTTTAATGGTTTTTACGCATAATAGTGATTCACATAATTCAGATGAAGCCATTCAAAAATGCCTATGATTCTTGTGTTTGTTTTATTTACAAAGAGGAGTAATATGTAAGGGTGAGAAATAGGTGCTTCTAAAAGGTTCGGTGAATGAAGCGATTTGTCAAAGGTAACATGTCTTGAGAGAGCCTGATTTTTTTTTAAATTAGTATTTTAATTAATCTTGAGCGGTCAACGCCATTAGCACTGCGATCAACTATGGTCTATTGTGCATGGGCCAATAACGGGGTAAACCTTTGAAAAGGCTAGAATTTCCTTGACACACTTCCCCTTGAATGCAGCAAGACCTAGCTGCTCACTGCCCAGCAAAGAAAGTACCTGGAAGACTTTCTAACCCCTCCGTTGCGACCCTTCTATCAATTCCTGCTTCGAAACTTCACAATCCCTTGCCAGGAACACTCATATCTCCCACCCACTTCATGCGAAATGTTCCCCTTGAATTCAGCAAGATCTAGCCGCTCGCTGCCTAGCAAAGAAAGTACCTGAAAGACTTTCTTTGCTAGGCTAGGGATGCACAAGTGCAGAGTAGGTGCACGATTTACATAATCTGCAATTTGGGAGTTTGTCAATATTGCCCAGCTGGTACAAGACCTCGGCATGACCTGTGAATAGGATCACAAGTAGCCTTCTATCGCTTTTTTTTGAGAGAGTCTGAAGCGAGCATTGTAATCTGTGTGAACACGATGCATTAGAAGTGTGCCAAAATAACCCCACCCCTCTGCTGTGATCTTCCTATCAATTCCTGCTTCAAACCTTGATAATCACTTGCCAGGAACTCTCATATGTCCCACCCACTTCATACAAAATGTTCCCCTTGAATTCAGCAAGATCTAGCCGCTCGCTGACTAGCAAAGAAAGTACCTGAAAGACTTTCTTTGCTAGGCTAGGGATGTACAAGTGCAAAGTAGGTGCACGGTCGTCTATGCCTCCGATTACCATAATCGACAACTTGTGAGGTCGCCTTTGCCAATATTCGCCAGGTGGTACAAGACCTCGGCATGACCTGTGAATAGGATCACAAGTAGCCTTCTATCGCTTTTTTTTGAGAGAGCCTGAAACGAGCATTGTAATCTATGTGAGCACGATGCATTAGATGTGTCCCACCCCTCTGTTGTGATCCTCCTATCAATTCTTGCTTCAAACCTTCACAGTCCCTTGCCAGGGACTCTCATGTGACCCACCCCCTTCATAGAAAATGAAAACAATTTCGTTTATTCTAGCCCTATCCAGATCATTGTGTCTCTCTCCCTCTTTCTTCCGATCCACACCTCGTCATAGCCAGCAATGCCTTCTGATTCCCGTTCCTACACTTATACCCCAAGGTACCTTCGCCCGTTCAAATCTTTTTCGAACCTTTATTGGACAATTATCTGGTACTGCCTTACTTGCTTCTTTTCCTTCCGCTCTCCCCCCACATAATTTTACTTAACTTTATCATAAAACGGGTTTTTTTTTTCGAAATTTGTGAAACTCAGATTTGTTGAAGGGAAAACAAGAAATGTATTTTTACTGGCACATAGCAGTTACTAAAAATAATTCAAGTAGAAAAGGTGAAGTGAATATTATTAATAATGGAAAACATATGCAGTTGTTTCAATTATAAATCTGTGTGTAATAGAGATGGTCACCGTGGTACCAAGGTCAGCCTAATTAACAAGGAAACGCTTTTTGTCTGACCTGTGTTTTCTCTCCTTTATTGACTGTAGAATGAAGGAAAAATACTTTTACGAAATAAACTTTTACGTAGGAAACTGGTTCTGTTAAACATAAACCAATTAAAATTCTATGTTATTTTAGTGCAATTATTTCCATGGACAAAGCCATGTTCAAACGCCGACTTCTAAGCTTCTTTATGACGATGCCACTCATCTCCGTAGTCAACAACGTCCTCAAGTACTCCATTGGAGATCTGAAGATACGCCTTCGGACGAATATGACTCGCCGCCTCTACGACGAGTACCTGAAAAAACACACCTATTATCGAATGTCCAATCTGGATACGCGTATCTCGAATGCCGACCAACTGCTCACCACAGACGTCGACAAATTCTGCGAATGCGTCGCCGATTTGTATACGAATATAGCCAAACCGTCCCTGGACATCGGTATCTACGTCTACAAACTCACCACTACCTTAGGTGGTGGTACACCAATGATGATGCTCGGCTATCTTCTGTGTGCAGGAATGCTGCTTACACATCTACGACGTCCCGTAAGTCGACTTACGGCACAGGAACAAAAACTGGAGGGTGAGTTTCGACACATTAACGCTAGACTCATCACCTATTCGGAGGAAGTGGCCTTTTATAATGGCAATCAACGGGAGAAGGCGACGATTCTGGCAAGTTATGCGAAATTATTGGCACACTTGAAGAAGTTCCTGAACTTCAGAGTGATTATGGGTATCGTTGATAATCTAGTGGCGAAATATTTCGCTAGTTGCGTCGGTTTCTGGCTGGTAAGCATACCTTTCCTTTCCGCAAATCATCCATTGCTGGCGCAGGCTGGTTATGAAAACAGACAGATGTTGTACTACACCTACGGACGGATGCTGGTAAAACTAGCTGAAGCTATCGGTAGAGTTGTCCTAGCCGGACGAGAATTAAGTAGACTTGCTGGTTTTACGTCCAGAGTGACGGAACTGCGCACAGTTTTAGATGAAATCAACGCTGGGAAGTATCAGCGCACAATGGTGACCGGTTCTGAGGACCTTCAGCCTGGTTCAGGCAAACAAATCTTTAAAGACAATCTGATCAAATTTGACAATGTTCCATTAATTACGCCAAACGGAGATGTGTTAATCAAAGAACTTAACTTTGAGATCCATTCCGGTATGAATGTATTGGTCTGTGGACCGAATGGATCTGGAAAATCGTCGCTCTTCCGATGTCTCGGTGAATTATGGCCAATTTTCGGTGGGGTACTCACCAAACCACCCACAGGCAAGCTTTTCTATATCCCACAGAAACCTTACATGATGTTGGGCTCTCTGAGGGATCAACTTACCTATCCGCATAGTGCATCCGAGGCTGCACGTCGTGGCGCTACTGACAAGGACCTCATTGCCCACTTGGACCGAGTTCAACTGGGTTATCTCCTGGAACGTGAGGGTGGTTTAGATGCGATTGCCGACTGGTTGGATGTTTTATCCGGTGGTGAGAAGCAACGTATTGCGATGGCCCGCCTGTTCTACCATGCCCCACAGTTTGCGATTCTAGATGAATGTACGAGTGCCGTTTCGGTTGACGTAGAGGGGAGTATGTATCGCTATTGTCGTGAAGTTGGCATTACGCTCCTCACCGTTTCGCATCGGAAATCCCTGTGGCAACACCACGAATATGTCCTGCATCTTGACGGGCGTGGTTCTTATGATTTTAAGAAGATTGATGCCGAGACGGAGGAGTTTGGC
Organism: Weissflogia rhopalogaster; assembly: GCA_019419845.2. NCBI lineage: Eukaryota > Metazoa > Arthropoda > Insecta > Coleoptera > Staphylinidae > Weissflogia > Weissflogia rhopalogaster. The sequence goes on along the minus strand of WSZQ02095803.1, from coordinate 133 downwards.
TCTTAGGTTGATTTCGTTTTATAGTTTTTTACCACTACAGGTTTAGGTGCAAGTGCCTTTTTGCATGTATTCGCCAAAATATAAGAGAAATTCAGATTTATATGTGTTTAAATGACATATTTTTATTAAATAA
>WSZQ02095792.1:0-12159 GCA_019419845.2 Weissflogia rhopalogaster | reverse complement strand
AATTAATTTGGCTATCATTGAACCGCTTTGTATTCCTTTCACTGAAAATTCACCTATCAAATTCAAAACTCCTGAAAGCACACTACTACGAACATACAAAAACATGTAACCTATTATATATACTATGTATTCCGATGTACATTTGTTGGAAATGGCAGAAAGACTGTAATGGTCGATAGCCGTTAAAATATATCTATCTATCTACCTATCTATCTCTAAAAAGTCACTTCTTTTCAATTCCAGTTTTTTTATGGTCATTTATGGTTAGGATGTTAGGAACGAAAGGAATAGATAATTCTGTTCTGAAATATTACTCTATGCATATCTGTGAATGATAACCCCGATTAGTTCTACCGAATCAAATCTGATGAGACAAGCAATGTTGAAATTTGTGTTTATTTGTTTATTTTGTTGGTGATATGAGTGGTTCAAAGTACACTAGCACATTATTTATTAATAAGAGTTTATGTCATAAAAATGTGGGTCATGATGTTGTCCAACATTTTACTAAATGTGCATTTAATTCCTGTTTAGGATATTGCCTGGCCTGGTTTGTGCGACATTTCACTTTAACAGTCATTGATTTGATTGATACCAAATTTGATTCAAACTGAATTGATTGATACCAAATTCGATTCAAACTGAATTGATTGATACCAAATTCGATTTAAATTGATTTGAACGTGATACCATGTGATTACCATGTGTCATGTGTTGCATACAAAAAAAGCAAAAATTTAACAATTGGTTTGTGACAAATTTATCACAGAAAAGGTCGAAAAAAGAAGCTTTGCACAACACGGATGGCCATAAATTTGGTAGTACCAGATAGGGGATAAAACAAAGAATAATCCTAAATGTATTTCACAGCCTACCTCCGCCGGCTTCTTCCCTTAAAATAGGGTTAAAGTTAAAACCATATAACTTGATTGGAAACGCCAATACTGAAAATTGTTACATGCGAGCACATACATTACTAAATAGTCTATTTCGTAATGTATACATTAATTGTATAATTATAACATAAATATATTTAAAAACCAAATCAAATGGCGTTAACATAGCGAATTTGAGAATTAACGTAGGTTTTGGCAGTTCGAACACAGCTGGGCAGCCACCGTGCGGCGGCAGGATGTGCAGCTCGCATGTGCATACACGCGCATACAGAGGAGACACACATGCTACTTGTTCAATGAACCAACCCCACCAACAACACCATTGGGAGACTCTGTGTGCCCGCCGCCACCAGTCAAGGAGAAACTGTGTAGCGGGCGGGAGGCGGCCGCACACGATCGATAGCCAGCTCAAAGCCACAACCATCACTACCACCACCACACAGACCGAATCATCGATGGAGCTGTGTGGAAAGAAGTGTGTCAGAGAGAGAGAGAGAGAGAGAGAGAGCAAAGAGAGGGTTAGGAAAGATCCATTTTGCGTGGGCGGCCGTCTAGTCGGGCACGCGTTTTGACTGAAGCCCCCGACCGCGTGTGTGAACCCACCAGGCTCTAGCAAGTGGTCGCTTCCGACCTCTAGCATCACATATTTGGTGCATCAGCCCTTCTTCTACGCAACTGGTTCATTGTTAACTGGAAATGAAACTAGTCACTAGGCGTAGCAGCCATAAGGTGAAAATGATTTCTTAAAATAACCCCGAATTAGTTTGTTTATTTTTGTATTCCTTCCAGGTGCGAAAAATGTTACGAAACTTACTACTTCAATCAGATAGAGATACAATGAAGAAACTCTGAAATTTTCCACATTCTTGCTCAATTAGAAATATCTTATTTATTTAATCAACAACCTTTTTCTACCACATAGCGGTGTAAGGGAATAGTAACTTTCACCCGGCCCAATCCAATCTCGTTTGCTCTGAACTTTTTGTGCATATGTTTTTTTTCGGCGGACTGTTGCAAGCGAATCGCCCAACCTTCGTTCGCGTTTTTACCGCGATATCAGAAGTTCGCGGACGGCGCCGCAGCTGCTTGTTGAGTGGGGAGACCAAGTGGTCACCCATCCAACGCCGGGCTACGTCCGACGTTGCTTAACTGCAGTTAGGCTTATCAAAAAAATAGGGAAACCCAAATCTCCGGGTTTCCGGGTTTTGTAAATCTGCGGGTTTATTTTGTTACGGTGTTGTCTGTGAAAGCCCGAGTTTAAAATCCGAACTAAAACTCGTTTACACCGCCACCTAGTGTGTAATATAAAAAGACTATACGCAAAGTTATTTTATTTTCTTTAGCTATTAAAGAATGTATATAAATAAAAAAAATTGATAAATTCAATTACCAGTATTCTCAAAGAGAATGGCTATTCTCATTTTTCCAAATATGCATGAAACACAATCACTGGTCAATATGAGGAAAGAATGGAGGCTTCGTTCGCTAGTTCTACAAATAAACATATTAAAACACGAGCTGATACGAGCTGCAATCGCGGGAGCAATTAATCGCTGTTGTTTTAGTGACAAGTATCAACACGTGCTCGTGCTCTCGCCTCGATTTCGGTTTGGAAACAGAATCAAGCAAGACCAGGGCGCCTCGTCTCGATTTCGGTTTAGAAACAGAATCAAACAATAGTGGGGCGTTCTTGCGTCGATTCCGGTTCAAGAAACAGAATTTTTAACATGATCTAGTAGTGAGACGCAATCGCGTCGACGCTAGTATCGGAAACCGATACTTTCAAGATCAGCTGATTCTGATATAGAAACCGAAACTTTTACGAAAATCCGAGTTAAACCCTTGAAAGTAAAAACCCGGTTTAACCCAAAACTGACAAGGCGGAAAACCGAGTAACCCGGAATTATCGGGTACCCTTGACATGTCTAACTGCAGTGATCTAACAAGCGCCGAGCTCCACAATGCGGCAAGCCGCCGCTGAATTAGTCTTTTTTTTCCTATTTACTGATCAATTACTAGTAAGTAACCTTTATTGGGATGTAATGTTTAGATGTGCTTAAACGACTTAATTTCGCGAAAAATTCAGCTACGCGTGCTATTAAAGCAATATATACCAAGCCGTATTTGTGACAAACTTTGAAAATTCTTTTTGAGCAAACGGCTCAAAACGGCATAAAATCCCGTTAACACTACGTTGTTTCTATATATGTACTACACCTACAAAAAGTTTCATTCAATTTGGTGGAGGACAATTGGAACACTCTCCTTGTCAATTAGAATTGAGATTATAAAAATTATATTTTCGACTATTTCGCGGACAAAAACTAACTTGGAAATCCCATAACAACAGTACCATCGAATGAATGATTCAATTAGTCAATTATTCACGCTAATGTAAAAATTAATTCAACACGACTACGGTATGGACATCCCAGTGGAAATCAGCATAACATAATGAACCTGTTTTGCATTCAACATCCATCGCTAATTCATTCAACGCTAATTTATTAGAAAACATCGATCAATATTTACTCAATAATTAGTGACCTTCTTTTTTCGTGTTTTGTTCGATAGCCTCAGAATTCACAGTTTTGTTGATCCGCATGATGTAATGCTTGTGTTTAATAATGCACTGTCCGTCCGATGTCGATGTTTATTTTTTTGAACAAGTTTATGTTAATTACAGTCACAATCGCTGACGAGATGTGGTTTCATTATATCATCGCCTGACACCGAAAAAGCGCTTATAAAAGCCTCGTCGTCGAGCACATCACAAAGTTATTAACAATTATCAGTTCCTGGAGCAAGGAGCAAGTAAGTTTTTTTTTACATAACCAACTTTGAATACATTTTTAATGTTTTCCTTTTCTTTAACGAGTAGTAGTCAACAAGTTAACAGCGAAATAACTCGTTTATACAACAACGTCAACGACAGCATCAACAACAACATCAACGACATCATCAACAACACCAACACCATCAATAACATCATCAAAAGCATCAACAACAACACCAACATCAACAAAAGTTAACATTAAAACAACAATGACAATGAAACTGGTTGTTTTCCTCGCACTTATCGTGTGTTACACGAATGCAATTGAATACACTTTGGAGAATTGCAAATGTGGAGATCACTACGAAGCTCATCAGGATGATCATGGTAAAGTGAGCTGCTTCGGAAAAATGCTCTTTCATATCAAACCCTGCAACCTTCCGGAGGCACCAAGATGCATTTGTACCAAGGATAAAGTTACTGGAATTATGACTGATGTTGAAGGTACCTGGTGTACTTTCTCCGAAGCTGGTGTGCAGAAGAAGAAGTGGCCTTGCGAGAACACCGACGCTTGGGATGCATATAAAATTGAATATGCTAATTACGAGAAGACTCTTCACGAATAAAATAATTGCTATGATATAGAATTACAATTAAAAATTGTCAATAATTTTGAATAAATTTGCGGTAATCCCAAAGTTCTTTCGTTTAAACTATTGCCAGACTATTGTTTGATCTCGGGCCTGTGTATGGGGGATGTCAAGAAATAATCGAAAAACGATTATAATCGATTAAAAGTTCCGATAAACTTATTACTTTATCACCTGGATATTCCGTCGATTATTAATCGGCAAAAACTATTCACGGATTTCGATAATAATCTAATCGAACATTGACATTTCGATGCTCGTACAGAAAACTGCAATACATCACACTTTCACCACTAGATGTCACGAGCATCCCGTGAATTCAATTTTGACAAATGACAGGGCGGCAAATTCAAATATTGAATACACCGAGTGTTGCAAATATAACTTGCTAAACCATTAAACTAAATAAACTTCGAGAGAAAGTGGTATCAATCGCAAAAAGGAATAGATACGACTTGTAACATTCCGCATCAATTGTTTAAATCCAGTAGGTTTATCTTCAAAATCCAATTTACTATGAGCCTCTCTAATCAAAATTTACTTAAGTTCAGATATATAGAATCGAATTACTAGAATGAAGTTGTATATCATTGCAAGTTTACTTTTGACATGCTCCGTAAGTGCAATTGAATATACTTTGGAAAATTGCAAGTGTGCATCTCGTTTACCCCCCCCCCCGAGTCTATTCCGAAACCCCAAAAATGTATTGCCCTTGTTGACTTTTCAAATACGATTGACTGTACCTTCATTGTTAAGTTAATCGTTTACAACATCTAAATAATAATATAATGCGCACTGGATGCAAACCCGGTTTGTCTACCTGGTCGCGCTATTAAAAGAGAGAGACTCCCCTTCGCGCTCTCTTTTGCTGCCACCAGGCATTGAAACTATGCTGGAACCTCATCTCATCTCCTTTTAATATATTATATATGACAACGAAACCACAAAGGCGCCAGCGACGCGCACTGCGAGCCAGCTTGCAGCCCAATGAAGCTGAGTTTCATGCCGGGTGGTAGCAAAAGAGAGCGCGATGTACAGACTCTCTCATTTCATAACGCGGTCAATTTCTGGAAACATTCAATCCAATTTATTTGAAAGGGACGCTTGAAACTCTGAAATTTTGGTTCACTAAGTATGATTATGGGTTGCAAAAGTTAAGTCATTTTCGGGATGTTTTCCTACTCCCAGTCAACTGTTATCGCAATTGCATGTTTGGTGTGCTGCAACGACATTGTGGTTTTCGAAAATATTCTGTCTTTTCTCAATTTCTCTCTTTGCATAGCGCTTTTAGTTTGCAGATTAGAAAATATTTTCGAACAAAGTTTGACTTTCACGTTTTAGTTCCGCATTTTGCCGCTACGTGGTGGTACCGGTCGGACCCGGTCCTCTTAATACAAAATTTATGGTTATATTTTATGTAAATGAAGGAAGACCAAGTTTTTAACCTTCGTTTCTAAAATAAACTTCAAATAATCGACGTGTAAAACCCGCAATATTCGTGTATCATCAACTGATAATATATTTACATTCAGCTGATGTCACTATGCATACAAACATTCACACACTACCGACCCAACCAGTAACCTCTGCGGGTGTCGACGTCGATCGAATCAAACCTATATAAATAGTTCCCAGTTAACGCAACGAATTAGTCGTCGTCTATTATTCATGTAAGTAGAATTAACTTGTATTAAGATTAAACGAAAAATGTTGACATATAATTCGCAAAGACAAAAAGGTGTTGTAGATGTGCATAAACGGTTTGTCTTCAAATATTTACCTGGAGAGTTGTAAGGTCGCGGGGCTTTTGCAAGTTCACCAGCGGAATAAACACGTAAAACACACGAGACACGTCGACTTGAGAGGTTAAAAACGCACTTACTCGGCACCACAGATCACATCGATGCAATACTGAATAAAAACCGACTTTATTTACAAAGGTTCCGCACAAGAAACGCCAATTTGACAGGCAATAGTAGTGAAGGGGTTGTTGCGCATGCGCGACTTGAGCGTGCGTCGGCACTGCCAACCCCAATATCAACTTCGTACCAAAATCCCTAAAAGCGCCGCTGGCGCAAACAGTTGTTGTTAAATAACAATAATGTGTTAAACACGATAATAATTTTGTTTTTCACAGGATGACCATCTTAAAGGTTTTAGTCGATTTGAAGAATGAAATTATACACAGACTTACATTACGGCAAAGGAGCCGATCGATTCAATCTACATGCAATATGTCATTATTTAATGATAGTCTTTTTAAATCAAGTATTGACAATATAACAAAACCCAAAAGGTTATGTCATTCAGAGCAATAAATAAAACAAAACTGTATATTAACATTTCAAACCTCGTCGCCGGTCGGAAACACCGAATATAGCCGATTACTTACTAGCGCCATCCAACAACTAAACGTCAATTGAATTGAACTAAACAATTTTGTTTCAAGGTGTGGTTCTCCTCTGATTCTGACGACTCTGCCCCGAAACCCCGAAACCTTTATTGGCACTCTTGACTTTTCAAGCACGGTTGACCGCACCTTCATTGTTAAGTTAATCATTTACAACACCGAAAAAATAATTTATGCACTGGGTGTTGCAAACCCGGTTTTTCTACCTGGCCGCGCTACTAAATGAGAGAGACTGTCCGTCGCTCTCACTTTCACAACCACCCGGCATCGGACAAGTCGTCCCTTCGTCCGAGCTGAGCTTGGCACGTTAACACGTCGCTATATACCTATCTCCTTTTTATACAGAAGATATGACAAAGAAACCCCGAAGGCGTCGGCGACGCGCATTGCCAGCTGCCACGAGCTAGGGACGCGCTAACGTGACAAGCTCAGCTCGGACGAAGGGACGAACTGTCCAATGCCGGCTGGTTGTCAAAATGAGAGCGACGGACAGTCTCTCTCATTTAATACCGCGGTCAGTTTCTGGAAACATTCAGTCCCCTTTATTGCACACTTCAAGCTCCGAAAAGTTTGTTTACGACGTGTGATTATGGGATTTATGACCTAAGTTACTTTCGGGGATATCACCTGCTCCCGATTCTGACTGACTAACAGATTTTTATTTGCTTTTCGTTAAAGATGAACAAAGTGAATATTCAACATGAAGTACATCATCGCAATCACATTATTGGTATGCACCGCAACCGCCGTTGAATATACGCTGGAAGATTGCAAATGTGGCGATAATTTCACGGCTCAAAAGAGTGCAGAGAATGGAAAAGTTCAATGCGTCGGCGACTTATTGGATATCATCCAGCAATGCAATATTCCCCAAGCGCCGCGATGCGTTTGCGACAAAGACAAAGTAAATGGAATTACCTCCGATGCCGACGGCACTTGGTGTACCTTCTCGGAAAAGGGCGTCGTCAATAAGAAATGGCCTTGTGAGAATACGAATGAATGGAGGGCTTACAACATCGCTTATGATGACTATAAGAAAACCCTTCAAGAATAAATTAAGTATACGGGTTTTTCTGTGTTGATGTCTTGATGCTAACAATACTTATGAAAACACTTATTATTTCTTGTTTTTCAATTGTTCGAAATGTTTGTAAAATGATTCGAAACGAAATATATAATTCCATAAATTCAAGCGTAAAACTATTTTTTCTATTATAGTAACGATGTTGATTAAGTTTTTACTTGCATGTCCCTTGCGAGTTTCAATATTCCACAATATATTTTTCGCGTGGCATTTTTTTTTCACCAGCACGCAAGGCATTCTCTCGTCCTCTAGTATATGGAGAAATAAATGTTTATAGGCGTGAGAAATTTTATGTAAGCATCATTTGGTCATAAACACTATTGATTGTGAACAATGAAATATTAATTCATTTTACGTTTGGCGGAATTTCAACTTTCTATTCCTCCAACTCGAGTTACCCGAAGCCGGGTTGCGGATTATTTACAAAAACCCGGTTTACCCGAAATCTAGTTTATTATTTATTTATTAGTATTCTTGTTAGAATACAATAACATTTCGGGTTTAGGGATATTTCAATAAAGCCGGATTACCCGAAATCGGGTTTCGGTTTATTACATATACCCGAATTACATGAAATCGGATTTCCGTAAATCATTTTCCTTTTTCAGTCGGTAGAACTTCCTAAGAAATTTTCAAAGATTTATTTGTCAAATTAGAGTTACCCGAAACCGGGTTTCGATTATTTACAATTATCCGAGTTACCTGAAATCGGGTTTCAATTAAGACCTTTTTTAATTTTGACTGTAGAATAATGACTAATGAGATAAAAATGCGAAGAAAAAACAATATTGTTATTCAACGTCTGTTTCTACCTAAATTTCTATCTAAATTGCCTCGAATGAGTCAGTCTTTAAAGGAACATGAATCAACCACCACGTGATGATTTGATTATTTTCCCCCCACAATAAATTCTACAGGTACACACAATAATACGATATGGAATAAAATCGATTTCGCATTAACCGACAATGTTCCACAACGAATGTCCACGATAGAATTCAAAACCTATACGTATAAACTCGGTATACTAGTAGACTATTAGGTCTACTAGTAGCCATCAAGGACACGAAAGTTGGCACCGACAATCACAATTTTCCTATTCACTTTTTTCCTTTCACTGTCGCGACTGACTTTCTTCCTCTGCTCCTATCGTCGTACGAGACAAAAGAAAACCCTGTCATTTCAACTCGTGATGTGAAATGGTGCAAATATGGCGGTAAGGAGGAGAGGGGAGGACTATGTGAAGTTTGAATGCTAGCCTGTATTGGCGGGACCGGTTGATTTTGACCTATTTTCGTCGGGATAACGCTGCGCTCTCTCGCTGACCTACATTCGACGCGCCAACCAACCTACGCAAGGGAAAATCAATTGTATCCTTCCGTGCGTCCCGCGGTGGAAAGAAAATACAATCTCGCACCATTGCAGGTAGCAAAGGATGCAATGTGGAAATTATTCTTTTTTTTTCGTAATTTTTTTGAGTAATCTTTAATCTGCCAGTTTTTTAATCGAAAATAACAGTTTTATATAACAAAAATGAATAACATTTAAATTTAAAAAAAAACGAAAAAAATCGATTATTTTCCCATATAGCCAACTTACAGACTCTTCAAATACATTAATTTTGAGAAATTTTCGATACATTTTCGATTTTAATTTTTTTTAATCGAAAAAGAGAAAATTTAAAGACTCACCACTGTTGCAACTGTTATTTTCCGATGCAGTCAACATAACGATAGTATCATGGGTGAAATACAGCAATTTACAGAGATTTTTGAAACATTTTCGATTTGAAAAAAAATAGAAAAAATCGAAAAAGGGGAAATTTAAAGACTCAGCAGTGATGTAACTATTATTTTCCGATGCAGCCAACGTAAAGACTCTTCAAATACATAAATTTTGAGAAATTTTCGAAACATTTTCGATTTTAATTTTTTTTAATAATCGAAAAAGAGGAAATTTAAAGGCTCACCAGCGTTACGCACCACTTGGCTGGCGTTGTAACTGTTATTTTCCGATGCAGTCAACATAACGTTAGTATCACGTTTCAGATACACCAATTTATAGACATTTTCGAAACATTTTAGATTTTTAAAAAATCGAAAAAGAGGAAATTTAAAGACTCACCAGCGATGTAACTGCTATTTTCCGATGCAGCCAACATTACGACTCTATCACTTTTGAACCACACCAATTTAAAGAAGATTCCCACAGGTTTAAGTCTTTTCCATGTACAGGAGCATGCTATAGATGTTTTTGTTGTTTTAACCTCGTTTACAAATTTTAGGTTGTAGAGTTTATTACGGTTATTTGCAAGATTTGCAATGATGCTACGTAATTAATGAGTTTTTTAGGTTAGCACACCAAACATGAAAATAAATATCCGAAAGGGTGAACGAAACCTTAACGAAGGTGAAGATTTTGTTAAAGTTTTGATGGGTTTTCACAGGTTTTTGAGGGGTTTTCACAAGTTTTCAGCGGGTTTTGTCAGGTTTTAAAGGTTTTTTCAAGATTTTAACTTTAATTATAGGGGTTTGAAAGGTTTTGATAGGTTTTTTAAAGATCTTTCAAAGGTTTTTAAAGTTATTTTGGCGTTTTAAAGATTTTTTCACATGTATAACGTGTTTTAGTAGGTTTTTTTTAAGGATTTTGAAAGGTTTAGAGGCTTTTTCGAATTTATAACAAGTTTTAGAAGATTTTTTAAGTATTCCCAAGGATATTTGCAGGTTTTGAAAGGTTTTGGGAGGTTATTAAAGGTTATCAAGGATTTTGATAAGCTTATAAATGTTTCTTCAAGATTTTTTATAGTGTTTTTCACGGTTTTTAAAGGTTTTTCAAGGTTTTATTAAGATTTTTAAATGTTTTTAACGTTTTTAAAAGGTTATTTAACATTTTTTTAGGGTTTTTAATTAAACTATTCCACAACAGACACAGGAGAGATACACGCACGGAATTGTTTATAACTTGAATGTTGTTTGTTTGGTGCAAACCAATTGCCAGTCACCGATATTTCAATCAACACTAAATTCAGTTCGTTCTTCACGTCTCGGAAGGGTTACAAAGGGTCACTACGTATATGCGGAGTGTTGCGTCGCATTTCGGGAGCGTGTGTGATGTGCGAGCGGCCGGAGGACGCGCACGAAATTCGGCTTCTACTGGCGGCGGCGGCGGCGGCGGCGGCGGCGCTGGGGGTGACCTGTCCGTTGGCAGTTGTATGTGTGTTGGATTTGCGCTGGGGCGCATGCGGAGTTTGTGTTCGTGTGTACGCGAATCCGGGGGTTGGCACGCTGGAAACGATGGAAACGCTGCGTGCTGGTTGGAAAACAAGGGCCAGTCGGTGTCGGAGGTGGTGAGTCGGGGCGAAAGAGGAAGGAAAATTGGGTGGATATTTTGCAGGCGTTGCTTTCGCACTTTTTCTGACGCATTGCGCGCGTTAGGAATGCACGACCTGCACAACCTAAATGATGCAGCCCTGATCTTGAAATGACTTATTTTCGACGTAGTTAATGTAGTTATTAATTAACGGTCTGCTACAGTATCATTTCTATCATTTGTATATTTTTGTATCTTTTTGTATATGCTTGTATTTTGTTGTGTCTTTTTGTATCTTGTTGTATCATTTTTGTGTATTTTGGTATTATTTTCTACCTTGTATCATTTTGTATAATTGTTACATTTTGTATTATTTTGTATCATTTTTTATCACTTTATATCCTTTTGTATCATTTTCATATAATTTCTCATATCATTTCTATAATTGTTTCTAGTGTCATTTTCATATCATAACATATATCATTTTCATATCGTTTCTGATATCATTTTCATATTATTTCTGGTATAATTTTCCTATCATTTTCATATACTTTTCATATCATTTTCACATTCTTTTTGGTATTGTTTTGATATCATTTTGATATCATTTTCATATTATTTCTCATATCATTTCCAAGTTATTTCTCATATCATTTATCATATCATTTCTCATATCATTTTCATATCATTTTCATATCCTTTTCATATCATTTTCACATTCTTTCTGGTATTGTTTTGATATCATTTTGATATCATTTTCATATTATTTCTTATATCATTTTCAAATTATTTCTCATATCATTTATCATATCATTTCTCATGTCATTTTCATATCATTTTCACATAATTTTCACATCATTTCTCATATCATTTTTCATATCATTTATCATATCATTTCTTATATCATTTCTCATATCATTTATCATTTCATTTCTCATTTCATTTCTCATATCATTTTCATATCATTTCTGATATTATTTTCATATTATTTCTGATATGATTTTCAACTGACAACGGTCTGACAACGGTTGTAT
>WSZQ02095781.1:0-12166 GCA_019419845.2 Weissflogia rhopalogaster | reverse complement strand
GGACATGTTGTTACGAGTCACTTCATCACCTCTTAAGGCTTGTAAGGCTCTTAAGAGCATGGAAGTATTATTAAAGTGTTTGATGGTGAGATTAACATTAACGACAGCGGGATAAAACCGAAAATTGGGCGAAATCATAGCTCAAAATCTAAATTTAATGGAATTTTGCAGATGTTTTATGATTTTTTTTTATATTTTCAGTACAAATAACGAACTATTAACTCTAGTTTACGATAAAAGCGATATGTCTTAAATATATCACAGAAATGAATGTGTTAAACGTGCAACATTCTAGAACATAGTTCATCACCTTATAACATCTACAAAAAGCAAATCAACAACTCAAGTGAAAACAAGATAACATACATTGCATTTACTAAATATATAATATTATGATTTATAAAAATAAATTTAATACATAATTTCAAAGTTATAAATAATTAATCACCAACTGGAAAAGGAAGACGATTATACAATACACCATTGTGAGCTATAATTCGTCACAGCAACAAAAGCAAGGTCAGACCCCGATATTTTATTCTTAGCAACATTGTGCTGCAAGATAAACAAAGATTTCGTAAATTCTTACATTTCTTGATTTGATTTTGAAATAATGTCAACCTATGCAACAAAACTAAAAACCCCCGAAAGATCTGCATGCAAAAATAAACATTTGTGTCGAAATATGGATCTCGGCAAATCTGTTACAATTTGCAGTTATTATTTACTAGTTTTTTTTGGCAGTCATGATTGTGTAACATGCGCTCACCGCTCGCGGCAACAGTAAAACTGGGCAACTCCAACGAAAATGAAAAGATTTGTTGAAACGATATTATGAAAGCGTATGTATAACTGGCAATAACTAGAGAACTAGATCAATCTCATAAATTAACAAACTTAACTTTAAATGCCGCTATACTAAAATGAAATAAAACAGTATATAATAACAAAAAGGGGGAAATTAACAATGAAATAACCGCTGTGATCTTAGCACAAAAGAATAATAAGACTAGCACAATTACCGATAAGAAGTTAGCAGTTAGCCTTCCAGCAGCGAGATAAAATTGCCCCATTTAAAATAACACGTAAAAGAAAATTTTGCTATTTGCACTGGAGCTTCTAATATATTATAGATTACATTATTCCTATCAGATCTGTAGTCTTCGTTTTGTAATATCGGATCGCCGGTTCAAACCCGGTCGGGGGCTTCAAAGTTTCTCTTTCCGTGTTAAATTTCAATTTCAATTAATCAATTAATTAATTAATGTAAATTCATTAATTGTGCTAAATGATTTAATGTTCTTCTTTGATATGTCAATGCTAGCTAGTCTGGGGTCGTTCAAAACAAGACTGTATCATAGTAGTTGTGTGAATGGGTTAGAAAAAATCATTACTTAGTACTTGCTCTCAAATATGTAAATTCAAACTTCACACCAAGCTGCCAAATTCAATATAACATATAAAAAACAGAATGTTTGCTATACATATTCAATAAAAATTGAATTTTTGTTAGGATACGTTAGGTGGAATACATGAGAAAGAGGTCATTCTAAGTTAACTTCCTAAGGATTATCATAAATTAAGTATTCCGGGTTAATTTACTATACTTATTTGTAATGTCTCATTTATAGTAAAAATTAAACCGTTTGAAACGTCCATTCATAAAAACCAATAAGTTACAACTACTTAATAATAACTTAGATTTACATGCTTATTTAATAACCAACAATTGAAAATAAAATTTCGCACGTGTGTTATGTCTCCGAGTTTATTGACTTTTCCTCTCATAAGCTGTGCAAACCTTTGCGAGCGGTAATAATAGCGGAGTGGAAACGTATAAAGAACAAATTCGCACACTTACGAAACCAGCGGAAATTTCCAACCGTTGGTGCGTCCAATGTTTAACTGTATTCCTTCCACTGCGATTAACACCGACTATATAAATAACCGCTCCACTTTCAATCAATATTTGCCATACTTAGGTACCGGGAATAATATTGTTATTGCTTTCCTTGCAGAAATATTGTTTGTAGCCCATTCGTGTGCGCTCACGTTTGTTATATTTTCCTAGTTAAATAGTCCCAAAATTCGCACCTTGTTTGCCGCGCCTGTTTTGCAAATACGTATTGATTATGACGGCGACTGCAAACAGTCTACCGACACAACCTAATCGGTCGATAAACAATAAATTACAATAAAAAAATCGCCGAAAAACGAGACCGGGTAAAGTCAACAAAGTATGTTTCCATGATCGCACGAATTCATTTCAATACTAGTTGGAATGAAATGTCATTGAACATGACCTCAGGGCATTATGATACACTGACCCTCCCCTCCATCTTGCTCCTGGTTGGACTTTTTACTGGTAGTAATTAATTTTAGCCGGGTATGCGGACTAATAATAAGAAAATATGTTCTTTGTATAGCGGCTCGACGACTTATGACCTTTCTGGTTTGGATGTGCTTTGCGTTTCGAGGGCAAATTCCATGTTTACGCACGTGCTAATGCGAATGTGATCCAAGCGTCATAAGCAGACATGCGAAAGATGTTGATATTTTAGGAATATAGGAATATACGCGTATAAAAGGTCATAGTTGAACTGGATTTATCCGGATATTTATAATATTTTATAACAGCGGGTACTCTTGATTATTTAGTACTTAATCCGTTTTATGTTCGGTATATTAAACTATTCAGAGTTATAAAATGGCTTAATAGGTCTTATTGTATTATTTGTTATCAGATTTCGATAAAAGTGTATAGTTATATTCTGATTTTATTTCAGCAGTAGTTAAATGGTGTCGTAGTAGTGTCCATTTATGATTATTTGAAAATAGTTCCTTTTGTTTACATGTTTGCCTGTATAGAGTTTAATGTGCGAAATTTCTTTATATGAAAGTATGACTATATGTGTAAGTGTATTTGTAAAAGCATTTGTTTATTCATATATTATTCATCATATTCTATCAATAAGTGACAGAAGACTCAACAATACTACTTTTGCCAAACTAATTTTAGACAGAAATTGATCAAGATACGTTTTCATAAGAACTTCATATGATTGCTCTTAATAGACTTCATTAAATTTCCATTGCCTGCAAAATCGATTTAAACATTCCTTTCATAAGTCTCTTCTCGTAGATTGATTATTCATTTCGTACGTTGCTTATTCAACATATTTTAGATAACTTTTCAAACTACAAAATATTGTATAAAGACTAATTACACTATTTAGAAAAAGCATTTAAGTTTTTTTGACACTTCTTGTTAAAATAATGAGGACCAAATAGGCAACTTCTTTAACACCTTGTAAACCCTTTAACCTCTTTAAAATTCCAAATATTCATACTCTGATTCAAAACAACTCACGGAAACGAATACATCAAAATTATGCTTTCTCTAAAAAATAATTAAAACATTACTTATAAATCAACATTTCGAACTGTTTGCCAATGAATCATTTTAACAATGACATTCCTATACATTCAAGCGCATATAAACGATAAACAAACAAAAAATTAACTTTCCAGACTATTTTTTACAATAATTGCTATATTACTCACCACCAGTAAATATAGTAGAAGGCGCAGCTAAACATAAAATACGTGAAAATAGCAAAAAAGAGTAAACACCTTGAACGTAAAAACAACGCCGCGACATCTGCACGACGCTGAAAAGCTAAAAATATCCAATTTCTTTGTTGTCACAGAGACCTCCACCTCTTTGTGCCACCGCGTCCTTTTCCCCAGTTTTTTTTTTCTCATCGCAACAAGTATCTCACATACGACAAGCAATTTAAATATACTTCCCGTGAGAAAATCCCCGACGTAAAAGCCTCTTCAAACCACAAACGCACATCAGACTGGAAATTCAAATATAATCCTCGAGTAAAATGTGAGCATGTTAGGCTCAACGACGTCACAGTCACTCGCAAACTATTATCAACAACAAAGGCGTCAATGACAAACACAAGTGTCGCAGCGTCGCAAAGCGTGCGCGATAACACAATGAATAATGTCGCAAATCGTGCCGGTTATGGCGTTAGTAAACCCACAGCCGCCAAACAAACGCACTGGAAACGATGTTTACAACGTTGATTTTTATCTATGTACTCTGCACGACAAGCGCACATTTTGTGTTTGTCGCACACGCACTCGAGTGATCTGCGTGCGCTATTGATTAGTTCATTAACATCCATCAGATCACGCCACAAACTGCGCCACTGATTTTTCATCAAGCGCACGCGACATTTTATAGATTTACGCATTCGTTTGTTTACCGTGGAAATTGCGTCGTCGTCCCGTCATTTTCTAATGTACGAATAACATATTGTTATAAATATTTTTCAATCCCTTATCAGGATATGTCTCAGCATATGCATATGTTGAGATATAAATTCACTACACGAACGTTTTGATGTTTTACAGACTTTTATTGTATTGTACAATGCGCATTTCGGCTCACGCCATCATCAGGGTACTGAGGAGTTACAATATTAGGAGGTTGCTTATATACTAAGAATTTTTAGGTAAAACTATTGCCGTCGAGAGACGTGTTTATAAGCAACCCTTACCTTTAGTGGGGTAGTTGTCATGTACGGTGTCATGACATACGGGGATTGCAGGTTCAAGTCCTGTCGGAGGCATTCATCATTTTCTCTTTCTAATTATTGCAATTCGTGATTAACAACCCTAAAAAGTGCCTATCGATGATTATTTCATATTGATATGTCAAAGGCAGCTTCGCTGCGGTCCTACTTCATGACAATATGATGGCAGTAGTGCGTTCGAGAATGTAAACATCTTATATGTTAAAAATGTGCATCTCAACAATGATATATCGCAATGAAGCTAGTAGAAAATCAAGAAAAATTTATCTATTGGTGCAAGTGTCCTAAACATTCGATTAAAGTTTTCCATTTTCAATGGATTAAATAAACCAATGGAGGATAAACCTTCAATTATCTCGGCAAGTAGAAGAGAGAAGGGCATTGTATCCTCTCTTACTTGTCCTCTTTTTTTGTTTGGACATCATGAAGCACCCTCGTCTAGCTTCGGAGACAACCGATAGTTTATACACTTTTATAAACTGACCCATTGAAAATTACAAACTTTAACCGGCTCTCTAGGACACATGTATCAATCGAAATATTCCGGACTTGCAAAATATACACTAATTTGGGTCATATAAACAATATATATCCTGGAAATGAGGCACTAGTTTTACTTTTTTCTTGTAGAAATCCCAAATGCGTTTTTGAATGGGATTTTTGCCTCAGCGATATATCACCGTATATATTACGCGTTGCAGGATACGTTGTTTGTACATTGCAACGTGTACTATTAGAAACGGAACTTTTTTCTTGCCAAATCAAACTATAAATACTTGAATTGCTTGAAAAATGGCAATATGAGGTGGTTACAATCGTTTTACATTCATTATTCACAGTTTAAAGAGTGTCACGGTCACCACACAACGCCACGCACATAAATCGTGCTTAATTTGAGGTCAACAAATTTTGACTTTCCACGTAAAACAATTTTCAATGCATTGAAAATTTCCCTGATTTAAAAAAGACGTGTGAATCTTTTTTTCTGGGCAATATTGCGAGATACGAGATACGTTTCAAAATCTCTCCTGTCTGCCTTCATGACAGGAGTTTGAGGATTTTGATATTCACCTATAAGTTAATAAAATAGTGCCTACAAAATGTCAACCTATTCTAAATTTGTATGCTACTATATTACATAGATAAAAGGTTAACATTAGCCATTTAGGATTTGTTACACGGGGGATTAACCTACCAGAAGTTTATATTTAGTAATCATTGTCAAGGTCACGGTAAATCCCCAGTACCTCAATCCTGGCAACATTTTTACCTCATTTTTCGTATTCCTGCCTACTAGCAGTAGTGTGATTAAAAAGGTCGCTTTATTCAATTTATTCATAGATGGCGTAGTGTCAGTTGATACCAAACATAAATGTGGAATAAGATTGAATCTTCCAACTCACTGCTTTCAATAGAAAAAAAACTATATCACTTAATAATTGAATAATTCAGTTCGCTGACGTGGCATACAAAGAACGACATTAAAACATCATTAGCTCCCTACCAATTGTGCGCGCACGTTTTACTGCTACTTTTTGCAGCAATCTCTCGCTGTATTTTAAATTACGGTTTTAACTTGCTTTCTGTTGACGCTTGATTATAGGCATACAACGTCATGCAATGTGGTGTGATTTGTCATCATAATCATGTGTTAATGAGCTGATATAGCCGGTCCTTACAGGTGAATTGATATAATGCACGCATGTGTAAAGGAAAAAACTAATATTACGCAATCATTACTTGAAGATTTCAATGATGTCATAAATTAATTATAATTGTCATAAATTAATGAATGCATTCGAAGGTGAGCAACCCGCAACTCGGGAATCGCACAGTGACTGTCCAGCTGTGCTTGAACTGCCAAAACCTGCGACTGACAAAGCGAAGTTGTTATAATTTGTTATTATATTTATTTGAAAGTTTGGATGGGAGACGAGTTCAGAAAGTGTGTGCTATGTGAGGAGGGATGGGATACGTGGGAGCATTTAGCAGGGAAATGCATGGGAATGAATCAGGAATGAGCACGAGGTATGCGAGAAGGAGGGAATGTGATCGTGGGGTGGTTAGGAGAAAAGGTAGAGGGGGGCGCCAAGATGTCCGGGATAGTAAAGGAGAAGAGAAGAAGGAAAGCTCGACTGGAGATGCTTACGAGGCGGGAGAGTGTACAGGAATGAAGAGTGAAGGTGTATTTATTGTGCTATATTTAATATTTGAGATGGAAGAAGGAAGTTAGGTAAGATAAGAAGATATGCCAATAAAGATTGATCAATTGGTTTGAGACAAAACTATCACAGAAAAGCTCAAAAAAAGAATAAATTTGGTAGTACTAAATAGTAGATAAAACAGAGAATAGTCCTAAATTTGTTTCATAGTCTACCTCTTCCGGCTTGATCCCTTAAAATAGGGTTAAAGTTAAAGTCACATAACTTGATTAGGAACGCCAATAGTGAAAATTGTTGCATGCGGGCGCATACATGATTAACTGATCTATCTCGTAGTATATACAATAATTGTATAATTATAACCTAAATATATTAAAAAACCAAATCAAGTGGCGTTAACTTAGCGCATTTGCGAATTAACATCGCTTTGCCAGTAGTAGGTTTTGGCAGTTCGAGCACAGCTGGGCAGCTACTGTGGGTCACGATTAATCGGTTTTGATAATAATTTGTAAGTAGAGAAACATTGTTATCTCTCTCTCTTGTGCATTACAAATGCCTCAAAATAAGACATGTATTTAATATTTAAATTATAAATTTAAGAATTATCTTGTGTGGGACCAATCAATAAATATTCAACCTATTATTGGACCACTAATAAGAAAAAGTTGCTCACCGAATTATTCACCATCATAAATTAGAATAAAACTTTTTCACAGGTATAACAATACCTTTTATGCGAAGTGAATTAAACACATTTACTTATAGAGAAAACCTATTAGTGAAATCACTCCAAAAGCAGCAAAACCAGTTTATTCTGTGTAACCGATCGTTTCAACATTATATCCCATAACAATATTGACTCTCACCAAGCAGTATTTACATCCACATCGGCTTATGTCCAAAAATACGTCAAGCCAATCAGAATGTCCTACCACATTCTTCAAACAGACACACCCCCCAAGTTCTAATGCTCATTACAACGTGGGAAACACTACTATTAAAACTATCACTAATATATTATAATTTACTTCTAAAAATAGTCGAAATCACGACTAAATGCCGGAAATTATTAATGAAATGAACACAATCTTTAAAACAAATTACACCTAAACAAACATTACAGCGATTAAAAGTGATTCAAACCAGTTCGTATCATCAAACAACGGCCGTGAACATATATGGTATGTACACCGCGTGATAAGTGATAACTCAATATAAAATACAGTCGGCCACCAAATAGCTGCAGTCTATACAATCAACAATCAAAATACATGTTGAGAAATTCAACAATTTCAGCTCGATATTAGAGTTGCCGTTTTTAATTTTGGACGATTTTACGCGTAGGCCCCTAGGAATTACAAAAATAACGTCATAGTGACGACGTCAGAGACGTTTTTGTTTTCGTTTTGTACGCAGTGTTACTATCGACGTTTATCGCGCCCGGCAGCGAGCGTTCAATGAAACTTCCAAGGCTCAAGGTCCTATAATAAGACAAGTATTTCGTAATTGTAATCATTGTACGAGTATGTAATCGGAAAGTTGTCATTTTAAGGTTAAATTTAACTTTCATAATTAACAACAACTTTTTTGAAGTTTTGATGTGATGACATCTATTAAATTTAATTCATTTCTTATAATACATTTTCTTGTAATGAAATCTTCTAATATTGAAACTCAAGAAGTCCTGGAGGAAGAGATAATGGGACTGGAAAGGGCAGGCCCAGAGTATATCGTAATGCAGGAATCGGGAAGAAAAAGCTTGGCATGGATAGGTGTGAGGAGACGTAACGTATTTGAAGCAATTGGTAGGTAGGAAAAGTGGTTAGAGAGGATGCTGAATAAAGGTATGCCAGAGGAAGAAATTTGTACAAGCTTAAAATGTCAGGTTGAGGATCCAAAAGGGTGCTGAGAGAGTAGTTGTATGAGACAGGAAAAGGGGTAGAATGGGCACGGATACAGTTTGGAGAGAGGGAAAGAAGGAGGCGTACGGTATAAACACCTGTTCTAGCAGTGTGCACATGAATACCTAATGTTGTTCTTGTTTATTGTTTGTTTATATTTACTTTGTAGATTTGATTTTATATAAATGAAAAGGATTAGGAAAAAAATATGTATTGAGAGTGTCATGAAAACTTATATACTGCGAGAGTTTTTTAAAGTGAAAACTTCAAATACCTCGAGAAGTAAGCACTCTACGACAAAATTGTAAGTAATCAAAAAGTAACCACTCCATTGGGAGGGGGTAACTTTGAAATTTTAAATGGGTATCCATATTTCTTAAAGCAGATTCACATTGTACGACTAAAAATATGTCAGATTTGTTGGAACCATTTTATGTAAATCATAAATCGAGGGTATCGTGATAAACATTAACTGTAAGTATTTTGATGTGAAAACACGATTTTTGTCACTGTTTTACAAGTTGTAAAACAGTAACAAAAATCGTGTTTTCACATCAAAATATCAACATGTTTTACCAACAACCTACAGTCCTCTCCATTAATTAACTGTAAGCATTACCAGATATATCTATCTGTAGTAATAAACGCCAAGAAAAAAAATTTAGCCCGTTCTTTGCAAAGAAGCAACTACGTAAAATATGTTTCGAACAAATCTTGAAAGAAAGAAAAACTCACCCAGTATAATAATTTAGTATGCTCCATAGAATTAAAAATCACAATAGTTATATTCACATTTTCTAATTAGAAAACTATTATATTTAAGGGAAACTTTTCAGAATATCGGCTCGATTTTTCTAAGCTAATATGCATAGTATATGCTTATGAGAATATTTTAAATATTTATTTTATTTAAAAAAATGTTGAAATAAGAAACATTAAGAAAATCAAGAATTATGTTCTTACACTTCTAGGTGTATATTCTCCCTTAAAAATGATATTAATTTAATGTGAATAACAAAGACAAATATTGTTTATTCTTTTTAATGGCACAAATATTTTTAAATAAATAATTCAAAGTAACAAATATTGTTGACGAATACTTTTGGGCAATATTTTATAGAAGTTAATAACTGTAATAGAACATTGCAATTATTAACTTCTAAAAAAGCGCAAATTAAAGAATGAAAATGTACCAAATGTACTAGAAATCAAATTTTATGTATTATTCCTGTCAAATGTCAATTTTTTTTGAATTTTTCTTTAAACTTTACTTAAAAAAACCTACCTTGACTAAGTAAAGTGCCGCCAGCTGTGAGACAAATTCTCACTTTCGTTGTGGAAAAATACAAAACACAGCAAAACCGCAACGTGATTTTTCCAAGTTCAAAAAACTGGAAAACAAAAATAAAGAAACAACCGTAGATGATTTGCGAGTAGCTGGCAACACTGTCGCGTTGTTGCTCGCCTGCTGACTGCGGTGGTCTCGGCTGCGCTGCGAGTACCCAAACGTGAGTGGGTTCGTACGCTCGGTACGGCCGCGGCCACTTGGGTGGATCGATTCGGAAGGTAGCCTGCCCGCACAGCACATCAACGCACTCGCATCGTTCACGCACAGCCCGAATTTCACTCGCGGCTGCTCACTCAGGTTCGTT
Source organism: Weissflogia rhopalogaster (assembly GCA_019419845.2). NCBI lineage: Eukaryota > Metazoa > Arthropoda > Insecta > Coleoptera > Staphylinidae > Weissflogia > Weissflogia rhopalogaster. The sequence goes on along the minus strand of WSZQ02095781.1, from coordinate 1,841 downwards.
GAAACAAAAAAGCAACGAAGACACGTCGAAATCCACACGACAGCCCAGAAACCTTACGTCGCCTTCGTTCGAACACAACAATGAACCACACACAGCACTCCTGCAAAACCACTAGGAACACTTTCCACACCAGACACACGCGTAGTTTCAACTTTGGACGCCTGCAATTCGGCTATTAAGTCACATTACAGAGGATTTTGCACTTGTTCAGGCGGCGTGTTATCAGCACGGCGCATGGGCCATGATTGCGCACATTACACACAGCACAGCAGTCTTGCGAAAATTATACAATACAGTGCGGTAGGTCTCACTGGCCCACGGAGAAAGTCGACGGATTTTTTGCACTCAATTTTGTAGGAATTCGGTCAGAATTTGCGATATTTTCTTACTTGAAGCACGTAGCAACACGTCACTATAGCAATCAGGTTTCGATTAACTTAAGTTATGCGATATTTATTTTGTGGTTGTGGTTTACGTTGATATTTGCGATACTATTTTGCGACGTGTGAGACACACACGCAACCCACGCCAACGTCTTTACGAAACTGAGCGAAGCTCTGCCAGTCACCGCGAACAATTCCACAACTTCGTGTAATATCGATCAACATCGTGCGAGTACGGTCTTAACACGGATACGAGCTAAAAATGGAGAACACAGAAATATTGCAATGGATTTCATCATTGAGGTTATAACTATATACAAAATTTTAACCAATTTAACTCTGAATTTCAAAAGCCTATCCTGCAAATAGATATCTTCATCCTTTCCTGTTAGTTTAGGTTAATCAACTTTTATTGCGTGGTTAAAACCCTAGGTGTCAATTATAATCCTTCTTGGAATTAATGAATCGTTCCAGGTAGACATTGTGGCATTTTTCTGTCTTTCTCACTCTGATGAACGTCCTAGGTTTCTCAGAATCGCACTTGTTCGATGTGTCTAGTTCTAGTTACACGTAATGTTAGAGTAAGACAGAGTCAATGGTAGTTGTAGATCGAGGACGAGGATAACTACAGGTGATAACTGCAATGGTTCTAAGGTGGGGCAATAATGGAAACAGCTGATGTGATCACGTGACACCTTATGTGTTACTCATCGAGTCATCTGTTTCCGAGGTTCCTGCGCGTACCGAATGCATTCGATTGCGTTGAACTCGTACATACACAATCGCCAATCGTCGCTGCCACGATCGATTCATTATGTTTCGCGTTGTTTTGCACTGATTGCGACGCGCCGCTTTTGCTTGCTATCACTGGCGAAATCGTGCGTTTTGGCGGCCATTGGTCGCCTGCGAATTCGCAGACTTCAGATCGATACACAACCGCAGTTGAGGTTTGAAGCTTTTTATCGGCTCTTGATTAAAGGGTAAATTATATTAGATTCAGAAAGTGTGGGTATTTGCTTTTGACATATGTGCGTCTTCTTTATTCTTATAATTTGTTGATTATGTAATTGGTACTTTATGGTAATGTTATTGATGTTGTAATAGTATGTTGGAAATAGTAGTTTGAAAATAACTGCCTGATTGGTTGAGAGTGTGATTGTTTTTGTTATAGTATTAGACAGTACACACTTTGAAGCCAGTTTAAGGTATGTTAGGTTAAGGTAGGTTTGATTTGGGTAGGTTATGACAAATATGGTTAAATTGGTTGAGTCGTATTGACAGTTAAATTAGGTTTTACAAAGCTAAAGATGAATAGGTTAGGTAAGATTAATTAAGGCAGGATTTGATAGATTAGACATTACTGAGGTTAAATTTGAGAGGTTATATTTTACAGAGTCTTCTGTCACTTGTTGATAGAACATGTTGAATAAAATTTTTTGATGAGTAAAAACACTTTTT
>WSZQ02095759.1:0-12168 GCA_019419845.2 Weissflogia rhopalogaster | reverse complement strand
TACTTTTCTTCGGTACTTGGATATCGAAAGTATCGAAGATTCAAAAGTATCGATACTAAAAAGTATCGACACTTCGAAAAAAGTTAGCATCCCTACAGATCACCATAAAATATAAAATACTTATCATTCATTCTAAAACTATCTAAGCGAGCGAGAAAGACACCGCTTGAAATATATTGTCCTACTAGCCAATAATCGGACACGGAACGAGTCAAATTGTTCATTAACCGTGCAAATAATTAAACGAATTGGCGACGTTGTCGGTTGGCATTGTAGGCCCCGAAACGAGCCGCGGTCGGCGCTCAATCGAGTTAGGTTTGTGTGTGCAGGGCAACGTAACTAATTAGTGACCGTGGCTGGATGGATTTGCCCGAAAGAGAATGAAACGCACACCGCGCACCACACCGTTAGATATACCACATTCATACCTGTTAACGCTATGCTCAATTCTCATACACGACACGTACATGCTGTTTTTTTTATTCATTCGATAATATGACGGAATATGAAAGGTGAGCGCGTTGCGCGTCGATTATTTTCCACCGCGTCCTCACATTCGTATCATTATTTCTCGTGTACGATGAACGTTCAGCGGAGAATCACAGTACGGAATTTATTTTTATGAAATAGACTAGTAGACAATCAAATATTAGTCATATAATCGCAACCAATCTAACGAAGTTGATTTTTTACTGACTAGAACTCTGTTTAAGTAATTTGGGCGGTTATATAATTTTATCTAATTTCAAGATTTTACCAAATTCAAACATTTGTTACAAAGCCAGAAGGAAATCATAAAAAGAGTACACGAATGGAAATGAGTACCAAATATGGATTTAATAGTTTTCTAAGCAACTAAATGTAAAGAGATGCATGTACTGGAATGGCATCGAAAACGGTTAAATTCTTATGCATAACTCAACCAGAAAATAAGTTTTTATGACCGTGAGTCATTCTCTTCTCTGAACCTAGACAAACAATAATTCTACCTGTGGCCTGCGGCGCCAAGTATTGCATAGTGACCGTGGTGAAAATGTGATGACAGGTAGACATTGTCATAATATATTGTAAACGCAGGGTGTGTTTTGGTATGACATAGTCATAAAATGCATATTAGTGACTAGTGACGTTTATAATTTTCACTCTAAATAAATCGTTAATACTTCTATTTGGAAGCTCAAGAAATTATTAAGAATGTACTTAAAATTGAGATTCAGGTAATGTCGTTTTACATCTCTTTTGTAAAATATCCTCGCATGAATTACAAGAAAACAATTGAAGGAACAGTTTTGGGGAACATAAATGATCTTTAACGTATTTTTGCGCATTATTTCATTTGTCACTGCGATTTGAATGATATTTTTAAAAAATGAAATAAAAGACTGACCTTAAAGGACTTACAATTAGCTTACAATTAGTGAAATCCTGTGATGGTCGTAACAATACTATCTCTACTCGTTCCGAAAACTACATTAACTTCTGTGGACATCATTATAGAGGTCTTCTTTAACTTGGGCTAGGCTAACAACCTACATAGGAAATTAGTATGCTCATGGTTACCAAGAAATAATTCTGGGATAAGAGAATAAAAGGCTACTGTCCTATACCCGGTCAGAGACAAGACGAGTGAATGCAGAAGTAAAAGAAAAGGAAGCGGCTTTTCCGCACGCTGCAGCGTGTGGAAACATGTTCATTGCTGCACGAGAGCGTTGAAATTGTTAGACGTCGGTCAGGCTGGCGGTGTTGCATCGCCTCGCTGTCTGATTCATGTAATAAAAGAAGATTGGTTGTTTCTTCAAGTTTCCTTTTCTTCGTATTCCTCAGGCAAGGATAGGCATAGAAGCCCGAAGCCGAAGTCGGACGTATTAACAACAAGAGATAAAAATACTACTACAGTGAAAATGCCAAAAAAATCATATTTACCTACTTATTGTAAATGTTAAAAGTGATTTGTTCGTACATCTCAATGTCAATAAAAATGCGGATAGAGCACAAAAGTCTTATATTCAATAAACAAATAGCGTAAAGTGACTAACACGTAGACGTGGCTGGATGAATGTTTTTAGTAATAATAGTAATGTACAATTACGAGAATGTATTCAGAGTTGTACTAGAGTAAAATAAGCGCAATGCAAAGTTAAACGGAGTTATAAACAGTTGAAAGTTGGGAGAATAGTGATGAAGTATGTGCTATTGGCTTATCAATGCACGTCCTTATCTCATCTGAAGGCACAAGTAAGAGCGAGGTGTGCACCCTTGTAATATTGCAAAATAAGTATATTAGCAATTCCTTTCTATTTCAAATATTATTATTTCAGTGCTATCCAAATATTACTGGATTCCATTGTCATTAATATCAGTTAAAAACGGTTTAAAATGTATTTTGTTTTGATTTTCCACTCGTGTACGTATAGACATTTTAATGACTGAACATTGATGTGTTAGATAACTTTCCAATAACTAAAGATGGATTACATAAACAAAAAATAAAAGCTACATTAAAATTGAAACCATTGAGGTTATTTCGATAAGAAATTAGTCATCTAACGAAACCAAATGTTACTGAAATTTTACTAATGCAACTTTATTACGTTTTTATAACTAGAAACTATGAATTGATTTCATGTTTTATTTACATTAACACCTCTTAGATTATCGTAATTCAACTTAAGATGATAATGTGATGTTGTCATTGTTGATTTTTTGGTGTTGTGTTGATTTCTTGTTGAGTGTTGAGATTGCCTCGTGGTTTTTGGTTTGTTGTAGTTGTAGTGAGATGCGCATACTGCAATTGATGTGATTTTTGGTGTGTGATTTTGTAGTTGTTGTGATTGTGTAGTGTGATTTTAATGGTGTGGATTTTGTGTGATTAATTTTTGTATGAATTAATTAATTAATCAATTCACACGTGTGGGAGCCTACCTCGGGGACTCGAACCCCGTCCGACTGCGTGGTAAGCCGAAGCACTACCAACCGTGCTGCCTAGGTGGGCTTTCAACTTAAGATTTTATCAAGAAATTGATAACATCTGACACTTTAGAGATAAAAATTCTACTACAATAATAATATCAACAAATCATATTTGCTTACATATTGTATATGTTAAATGTGATTTGTTCATCTCAATGTGAATAAAAATACGGATAGATTACAAAACGCTTTATGTGGATCATTGGAAGTTAAAACATTAAAAAATATATTCAATAAACAAATAGCATAAAGTGGATGTAGATGGATGAATGCCTTTAATAATAATAATAATAATAATAATAATAATAATAATGTATATTTAAAAGAATATATTCCGAGATGTACTAAAGTAAAATAAGCGTGACGCAAAGTTAAACGGAGTTATAAACAATTGAAAGTTGGGAGAATGGCCATGAAATATGTGCTATTGGCTTATCACAATGTATCAATGCACGTCCTTATCTCATCTGAAGGCACACCTCGCTCTTACTCGTGCCCTTGTAATATTGCAAAATAAGTATATTAACAATTTCTTTCTATTTCAAATCCAGTGCTATCCAAATATTCCTGGATCTCTCCATTGTCATCAATATCAGTTAAAAACACTTTCGAATGCATTTTCTTTTCCACTTGTATACGTATAGACATTTTACAGACTGAACATTGACGTGTTAGATAACTTTCCAATAACTAAAGATGGATTACATGAACAAAAAATAAAAACTACATTAAAATTGAAACCAATGAGGTTATTTTGATAAGAAATTAGTAATCTAACGAAACCAAATGTTACGGAGATTTTACTAATACAACTTTATTGCGTTTTTATAACTAGAAACTACGAATTGATTTCATGTTTTATTTACATTAACACCTCTTAGATTATCGTAATTCAACTTAAGATTATATCAACAAATTGATAAAATCTACTACAATAGAAATATCAACAAATCATATTTACTTACACGTTGTAAATATTAAATGTGATTTGTTCATCTCAATGTCAATAAAAATGCGGATAAATTACAAAAGGTTTTAAATGAATCATTGGAAGTTAAAAAATATATATTCAATAAACAAATAGCATAAAGTGACCAACACGTGGATGTAGACGGATGAATGTCTTTAATAATAATAATAATGTATATTTAAAAGAATATATTCCGAGTTGTACTAGAGTAAAATAAGCGCAACACAAAGTTAAACGAAGTTATAAACAATTGAAAGTCGAGAGAATGGCAATGAAATATGCGCTATTACCTTATCAATGCACGTCGTTATCTCACCTGCAGGCACACATTCGCTCTCACTCACACCCGCTGTTTCACAGTTGGTTTTCCTTTTCAGACCATCAATTCTCTCAATTACGCAATGTTTTAAACAGCCCAAAATCAAACAAACACCCCCACAAGGCAATTAAAGCAGAGTCAACTCAATGATAACACTCACGCACAGGAGGTGCCCCCGTTGTATATCCAAACATCAACGTTTCTATTGTGTACGCCAGGTGTGCGTGTTTACAAATTTCGCCAACCTGTTTTTTTTGCGGCGCGAATTGTTTTCGGCGCGACCGCAACACTTTTTCAAAACAACGCGAAGGGAGAGTGAAAAGCGACACGAATGCAGTTCACTCGCGTAATGATGGATTGTTTTTCGTGGTTGTTGGATGATTGCACTGTCGAAGAGGACACGAGCGTTGTCGTGCAGGAATAACTGAACTGGCGGCGCGCCTGCGAGGCGGTAGGAGCGCGACGTGTCTTCGCCGCGCCGACCAGACGATCTAACAGTGCGCGTGTCCCGCTGCAGAAGCACGATACGTTTCGGTGTGTGCTTGCACTTACTCACTTGGAGTTTGGGTGTATGTGTGCGATGGCTGTGTGCGGTTGGCTGCCGTCGCCACGGCGATCGCAGGAAAAAGATAAAATCGAACTGTCCCGCATCTGACAACACAGCTGACATCGGAGGCGCGGAAATGCACGAACGATGGTTCGAAACTTACTTTCGACTATTGCCACCAATGAGGCGAGGCTTAGCTTCTGTCGAACTTTGCCGAATGTATTTGAATTTTCAACGATTGATTTCAAATTTATTAAGGGTTTCTCGATTAAATATTTATAATAACAATATAATTACATTGCTATCTTTGAATACGTTTGTTAAAAGTAACAGTTTGTAAATTATTACTTCTTATTTCTGTCATTTATCATTTTGAGGAAATTCCAACTTTGTTTTAAAATTATTTCCAATACATGAAGCTCAATGTTAGTGTTATCATTGAGAACAAAACGAGCAAAAAATCGAGTTTTTTTTAGAAAAATTTAAATCTCAAAATGTTGACCTTCAACATTTTGAAATTTAAAGAAGGTCAAATGTCAAAATGTACAATTATCTATAGGAATAACCTGCAATTCAAATAAACGATTTTAAGAAATAAACATTTACTGCACAATGTTTACAACAATTTATAAGGAATCATCAATAGAACCTAATATGTTTTCATATCAAGGTGTTATATAATTAAACATACTTCATTTTTGCATTTTGAGGAAATTCAGATTTTGTTTTAAAATTATTTCTAATAAACAATTCGAAAAATTCTTTTCCAAGCAATAATTGATACTTCATTAAACGGACTTTTTTTGGAATATCCTATGAAGCTCAAAAATAGTAAAATCATTGCGAACAAAACTAGCAAAAAATCGAGTTTTTCGTAGAATATAAATGTCAAAATGTCTAATGTCAGAATGTGCAAAAGTCAAATGTCAAAACTTATTACCGATAAAAGCCGATTTTGCCCGAAATTCAAATAAACGAGTTTAAGACAAAACATTTACAGCATAATCTTTACTTCCATTTCTAAAGATTCATTATTACTACTTAATATACCTTCATATATAGGTATTATATAATTTAACACACTTTTTAGAAGCGGTTTTGTTTCCACTTGTCAGAGGTCAAATCAATCTTAGCTTTTTAGCTGCATAAAATGGCGGACGAGCAGCTGCCGGCCGGTTGGGAAAAACGGCTTAGCCGTTCCACAGGTAATTCATTTTATTAAAATTTGATTAATAATGACATTAACCAACGTTAATTACATATAAAAAGTATAAACACTCATAACTCTGACTTGTAACTACTTGCAAGCTAATCATAAGAATTTTTAGGTTAACTCTCACAGATAGCCGTAAAAACTAATCAATATAAATTTAATATGTACAGTTTATGATAAATTATTCATTCTTTTATTATAATTGCAGGACAACATTATTATCTAAACATTTACAGTAAAGAGAGCCAGTGGGATCCACCAGATAAGCCAGCCGAACCCAGTTCCGGGCCGGAAAGGGTTCAAGCTTCACATCTTCTAGTTAAGCACAAAGATTCTCGAAGGCCGTCATCCTGGCGCGAGGAGAATATTACTCGAAGTAAAGAGGAGGCACATGAGATGATCAAATGTAAGTTGAAGTGCTTGAATGTGTGTAACAATTTCTACTAGTTTGTAATTGCAGCCTACAGAGAACAGATTACTTCCGGGAAGGCTCAGTTTGCCGAGTTGGCATCCAAGTATTCGGACTGTTCGTCAGCAAAACGTGGAGGTGATCTAGGTCCGTTTGGACGCGGTGCAATGCAGAAACCCTTCGAGGATGCTGCATTCGCCCTGAAGGTTGGAGATATGAGCGAGGCCGTCTTCTCCGATTCCGGGGTTCATATTATTCTACGGACTGCTTGAGCTTTTATTAAATTTATTCCTTTGATACCGTGCATAATCTACGCAGCAACAGCAGCTTAACTCATCATTAGTTAAGATATTCGTCAATATATGTATTATTAACCTTTAAGTCGATTGTTACTTTGTTTCATACTTTTTTTTTGTAAGTCTGTTGTGGTTAAGTAATTAAATTTGATGATTCCAAATTTTGTATGTCATAATAATTGAAATTTAGCCGTAATGGAGATTTTTTATCAGGTAAGGAACTTACAATTACCGCTGGAATTATTTCATTATAAATACGCCTATATGGTTAGTCTATGTACTCCTCAATCTGTTCTCCCATGTATCCCAAGTTTACGTAGCGGTAAATATTATAAAAAAGAGGTATGCTCAAGTGGTATACAATTAAGCAAAATGTTAAAGATGGAAAATAAAATCTATTATATATGGAAGCAATTCTAGGAATGTCATAATTTCAAATTACTGGTAATTTAATGGAATTATATCGTAGGCAACCAAGTGTACACCTTTTTAATTTTCTTGATATAAATTCTGCTTTCTTGCAGTTTGCCTTGCTTCGATTGAAAATAAGTGTATATCCCAGTAAAATTCAATTTACTTTGATGATTTTCTTGTATTTCTAATTTTTAAAGAAGTACACTAAAATTATCTTTCAAAAACGTCCGAACTTACCCGAACAGACCCGAATAACCCTATCGGAACAAATAACTATTTGAGGGTATTTCACAACAAACTAAAATGGGCTTTTTGAACAAGGCCCGTTAGGAAGCGGTTATATTATTTATATACACCCGAATCAGTTTTCCCATGAGACCCAAATTTATGTGGCGTTCTATATATGTATCGCCATGCTTCAATGTATATAATTAATTATTTTTTAAAATATTAGAAAAAAAAACAACAGAACGGTGTACTCAAGAGGTATACTATTGAGAAGAATATTAAAAATGTTAAATAAAATCCATTATATAAACAATTCTATGAATGTCCTAATAAAATCAATTTACTGATAATTTAAAGGAATCATATTGTAGGCAACCAACTATACACCCTATTAAATTCTTTGATATTTATTCTGCTTTCTTGCAATTTGTCCCACGAATTTGCCTTGCTTCAATCGAAAATAGGAGAATATTTCAGTAAAATTCAATGAAATTGATGATTTTCCTGTGTTTCTGATTGTTAAGGAAGTTTAATAATTTTCTTTCGAAAGCGTTCGAAGTTACAAACCACCAAACCGAAATAACCTTACATATGAACATATGAATATTTGAGGTTATTTCACAACAAACTAGAATTCTTTTCAAAATGTTGAAGTTTACAAAACATATTCTCCAAACCACCACAACTTCTTCAATTAAAAGCTACTCGATTGCAGCAATCGCTCAGAAGAGAATCGACAAGTTTCGCACCTCTGAAAGTAATCCACAGAACCACACAGCCTCACAAGCTGCACAGTTCTACAAAATCGACCCAGAAGTAAAGAAACGTTTATTTCAATACGGGGGCATTCCCAAAACCTACGATGTACAAACGAAAACCTTCGTCGAAACGTGCCTAATGGTACGAGAACCTGCCCTGGACATAATCAACTGTATTAACAACATAGACTACATTAAACCGCCTGTAAGGTTTGTTCTCTATGGCGATAAAGGTGTAGGCAAATCTCTCACCTTAGCACATCTTATCCACTACGCACATGTTACTGACCATCTCATAGTGCACGTTCCATGGGTGGGTCAATGGATGAGGTCGTGTAAAGAAGTAAGCAATTCTGAATCCAAAGAAGGCTTCGTTGATCTTAATATAGATGCTGCTGCATGGTTGCAACACTTTAAGACACAAAACAGCCACTTATTAAGTAAGGCTGAGTTTATAACTTCACATACGTATCAATGGAGTAAGCGAGAAGCAACTGAGAAAGGTTCTAGTTTGTTGGAGTTGGTAGAACATGGAATTAATAGGATTAAATATGCTTGTGACACGATTACAGCACTTGCAGAGGAAGTTAAAGGACTCTCTAGGAGTGGAGTTTGTAAAACGTTTGTTGCCGTTGATGGGTATAATGCATTTTTCTATCCGAATACGCGGGTTTTCACTGAGAAGAAGGAGAGGGTACCTCCGTCAAAGATTTCGCTAACTGAAGGGTTTTTGAGTTTGACGAAAACTGACTGGAATAATGCAGTTTGTGTGTTGACTGTCGATGAAATTGCTATTGCAAGTGAAGATCAAGTTTCGTCATTACCTAAGTACATACATTTTTTCTTAACTCAATATAGTACTGCGATATAGTACTGAGTTTTTTTTCTGATAAATTTTGATTTTAAGGTATTTACTAGGCAGAGAAGGTTTCGAACATCTTGACCCATTCGTACCTGTTCCTGTGTCGGCGTACAACACCAAAGAATTTCTCAGCTGTATGGAGTATTATCGAGATCGGAAGTGGGTACAACCTGTGGAAGGAATGGATGAAGAATTGGCATTCCTTAGTGGTAGTAATCCCTATAAGTTGTTGCATTTGTGTGCACCATTGTAAAACTTAAATATTGTTGATACTACTTACATTTTAAATAAAACTTTTCTTTGAATATCTTGTGTTCTAATGAAGTATCCAACTAATGTAACTAGACAATACTAACTAGACAGCAACAAATATAGCTTTCCCAGTCTGACGAGATTCAATTCTGAACCCAAAGAGGGCTTCATTGATCTTAATATAAACGTTTCAACATGGTTACAACACTTTAAGACCCAAAACAGCCACTCATTAAGTAAGGATAAGTTTGTAGCTTCACGTTCGTATCAAGGAGGAAGTGAGAAACGTCTGAGAAAGGTTAGTTTGTTGGTGAATATAATATATAAACCTTTATTGGTATTTATGCTCTCACATTGCCTCTACATTCAAATAACAAAAAAAACAAATATGTACATTTATCAACAATTAAAGCGACGCCTTGCCGCGTTGTGGAACTGGGTACTCGTTAGATCACCGCAGTTAAGCAACGTCGGACGTAGCTACGCGTTGGATGGGTGACTACTTGGTCTCCCCATTCAACAAGCGCCTGCGGCGCCGTCTGCGAATTCCTGACTTCGCGGTAAAAACACGAACGAAGGTTTGACGATTCGCTTGCAACTGACCCCGGAAAAACCCGTATGCACAAGAGTTAAGAACAGTACCATCAGTAGCGAGACCGGATCGGGCCAGGAGAAAGTTACTAATCCTTTACATCACTATGCGGTAGAAAAAGGTTGTTGATTAAGCAATAAAACCAACAATTAAAAAATTAAATAAAAAAATTAAACTTAAACCATATTGTCTACCTCAATTCCCTTTCTAGCAAGCTAAGGCGTATCTTTAGCTTTTCCCTTTTTTTCTACCATACTCCTTGTACCCTTTCATCCAGCTGCTTGCGCAATCTTCCTGCACCTCTTCCTTCCACGCCACTCTCTCCCATTTTGCCATCAATCATAACGGCATGCATAATACACATTGGACGTTCCCGACGCTCATTCAGGTCTTACGCTCCTTCTCCGACCCACATCTCACTCTGGCCACTCTGACCTTCTTTTCTTCCATCGTCCGCGGCCCGGACATCTATTCAACACTTGCACTCACCTGAACACTGGGTTGTAGAAGCTTCCACCTATCCTACTGTGCTTTACTTGCCCCTCCACCTCAATCACTCATCTTTTCCCAACAATCCTTTCCACATATCCTTGATCCTGCCAGGTGCTCCTGACTGTTGCTTGTGATAGGCCTATCGACTCATATACTAGTCTCCAACGATCCACCCACGCATTCTTAACTAATCTCTCCTTCCCCATTTTCACCATCCTCATACCTAGCTAATCGCTTAAAAAATCCACATTTCAAACTAAACCGGTCTGATTCCTGCAACACTTTAAAGTCGGCCAAAGAAATCAATAAGTATAATGCTTTGAAGGGGTTTGAAGATTTGAAGTTTACATTTAATTTTTTTGCTTCTGAAATATACATTTTCGACGAAAACAAGTCGTGTAATCTTTTGCTTGTTAGCAAATAAAAATGTATTATGTAAATATACGAATATTACTTAAATCCTTGTATATATTAACATTTAATTTGTCTTTCTAACATTAATTGAATTATAATGCAACTAAGTTGTTCAAACATGTGACGATATATTCAGCTAATCTTTCTTTATTTTCTTTTACTTGCAACGCATGTAAACGAGTTTTTTTATTGAATTAATTTGTAAGTATAAAACATCATGATAAACCTTGAGATACAGGTTTATGATTGATAAAACATACTTAGATACTACATAATGCTAGATTCTGGGTCATTTTTGGCATTTAGCCAAAAAGTCAAAATCAGTTCTGCAAGAAACATCTTAGTGTCTCTATATGAATTCTTACACTATGGAGGATAAATATATACTAAAAGGGACCACACCTAAAGAGGCACTGTTTCCCCGGTCGGCAGGAATTCAATTATTTTACGCTTTGCAGGAACATTCAAAAACGGATAAACTTGCCTTTGTAAGTAATTCATACATATCACAAATATGAAAATATCTTTTGATTTTACAGACGGATATTACTACCCACCAAAGTTTAACTTATAAGGAATTGTATGAAACAAGTGTAAAAGTTGCCATAAATTTGAAGAAACTTGGATTTGCTGGAAAATTCATTGCTATTTATTGTGAAAATCGGACCGAGTTTTATATTCCCGTTGTTGCTGCTTTCTACCTTGGATCACCTGTTATATTTATCAATCCTGGATACAAAGAAAGTAAGTATTTTTTCTTTGAGGCATTTGCCTCACCGCATCACCGTTTAGTAAGTATTAATATTAGAGAAAATCCGAATGTTTTAATTAAAACTTATATGAGAGTAAGTACTTAGTATGATTTTTCCTAACTCATTCACACAACTACTATCATACAGTCTTATTTGAACCACCCCAGACTAGCTAGCATTGACATATCAAAGAAGATCATGTAATCATTTAGCACAATTAATGAATCTACAAAGAAATTAATTAATTGAAATTGAAATTTTTTTTAACAGGGAAAGAGAAAATTTAAAGTTTCCGACCGGATTCGAACCGGCGACCTTTGGGATACCGGACCAACGCGATACCACTGCGCCACGGAGACCCCGGGAACCCGGTCTGGAACTTCGAATTAACTCTTTCCTTTTTTGCCTCCCTTGGCTGACTTTGAGACTAAAATTGCCAAATTCAATATAACATATATATTCTCAAAGTCAGCCAAGCCATCGCGGCAAAAATGAAAGAGTTAATTCGAAGTTCCAGGTTGGGTTTCTGGGGTCTCCGTGGCGCAGTGGTATCACGTTGGGCCGGTATCCCAAAGGTCGCCGGTTCGATTCCGGTCGGAAACTTCAAATTTTCTCTTTCCCTGTTAAAAAAATTTCAATTTCAATTAATTAATTTCTTTGTAGATTCATTAATTGTGCTA
>WSZQ02095748.1:0-10688 GCA_019419845.2 Weissflogia rhopalogaster | reverse complement strand
CACCCTAACGAGCTATAAACGAATGTAGTGGTGGGGGAAGTTCGAGAACCAACAAAAACGCACTGGCAACTTTCCTTCTTAATTTACGGACAAAATACGAATCTTGATGAAAAATCTCTACTATTTTCCATAAGATAATCTACTCGGTAACGTGATAATTATATTTACTCCCTTTTTATATCGTTCTAAAAAAAGTAAATTGATCTTGTATGTCCATTCTTGGCAGGTTTACGTATATGTAAACGGAACACCTTTGAATTTGATTCAACAAAGGGGCCTGTAATCTATGACTTGGTTTGGAAATCAATGAGCAAAAAGCAAAAAAAAAAGAGAATAAATTTTAATCTGTGTTAAAATGCGATAAAATTCAAAAACCTAAAATTTCAAGAATCCGGCATTAGACAAATTCCGTAAACTGTAAGTCAATCAACATGACCTAAGACATGGACCTAAACGAACCTTTGTAGAAAAAAAAGGCGAATTACGAACGATAGTAGTAGGGAAAGACCGAGAATCATCGAAAACGTACTACGAATACATTTTCTATCCTTGACTTTAACTAGGGGAGCGCAGCGTCGCACCCTAACGAGCTATAAACGAATGTAGTGGTGGGGGAAGTTCGAGAACCAACAAAAACGCACTGGCAACTTTCCTTCTTAATTTACGGACAAAATACGAATCTTAATAAGAAATCTCTACTATTTTCCATAAAACAATCAACTCGGTAACGTGATAATCATATTTACGCCTTTTTCATATTGTTTTAATGCAAATAAATTTATCAAAACTGCTACAGGAAATTTAGTTGCTCATCGAATGGAAATAGGCGGAGGTTTTACAATTTTTATCCTCTGTTAAAGTAACATCTCGTGCTGATTATCTCTTAAATTAGTAATTTATATTCGGAAATATGTGAAGAGCAAGATGTACTTTGATTTATCACCCGGAATAAATATATCAAGATTGTAAGAATGAACATATGAACATCTACATACAAAATATTTACATTCATAACTTGCATGATTATGCAGATGAAGCATTTAAAATTTTAATAGAAAGAGTTGAGAGCAGTAAAATATTTATTTTCTTGGATATGGTTTTAAGTTTAACTTTTTTTTCTCTCCGTATCTCTTACTCTTTTTTTCGCTCTTTCTCTCTCTGCATTTTCGTCTTTAGTTCTTTCTCTCTCTATATCTCACTATCTCACTCAATATGGTTGTTTCTCTCTCTCTCTCTCTCTTTCTCTCACTCTCTCACTTGGTATGGTTTGTCGTTCTGTCTCTCTCTCACTCAATACAGTAATCTATCTATTCATTTCTCTCTATCTTTCTCACTGCCGCTCTCTCTCTCTTTCTCTCTCTCTCTCTCTCTTAATGTTTCTTTCTCTCACTCCCTCCTATTAGTCTCATTTTCTATTAGTCTCTGGTGCAATACCAGAAATCGAAGAACAAATAATCCACCCACGCGTTTTGAAAATTACGAAACGTAACGAAGGTCCATGTACGGTCGGGCGGGCGTTTTTCTTTTTTTTTTTTTTTGAAGGCAAAGAGAGGTGCAATAAAACACAAAAGCAATCCGCCAAACGCATAAACAAATAAATAAATAAACGAGGCAGACCGTGTGGGTTCTGGGGGTCTGCGGGTTCTCCTCTCGAGTTATGGTCGTGCTGTTGGAAACGTAAAAATTGAGCGCCACAACGGCTTTGGCCGGGGCCCGAAACGAAAAAACGATGCTCTGACGAATGGTTAGCCTAAAGAAAGTCATAAATTTCGTGTTGCACTTTATACGTTTTCGTCGGCCGCGGCACTGCACCGGCTTCGATGCCCCCCCCCTCCCCGAAAGGGATGGATTCAATTTGTAAACCAATTTCACTGGTCGGCAATAAAACATAGTTATTGGTTTTAGGTGAGTTGAGTTGAGGCCTGGAGAGGTGAAGACTTTGCAGCGGCGTTATTGTTATTTTTTCGTGTTTGTTCATACTGCGCAGGACGTGCTGAAAGATAAGTAAAAGATAAATTCAGTCTTGTTAACATGCGGTAATGTAGTATCGTTTTGTCGGTTCTCGAACTGCCCCCACTCCAACTCGATGTACCATGGGGGAAGACATGTCACGTCGGCGTCGCGTTAGCGTCACTCTCCCTTTTTATACATACTTTGACGGAGGTGGGGGAAGTCCGAGAAACATCACAATTACTTTACTTTACTTTTTAACAAAAACGTCATTTTCTCACCTTACAAAGCGTATTACGCCAGAATTTCTTCGAAAATTATAATTATTTTACATAAAAGAATTTATAGACATTCATCAACATAAAAAAATAATCTAGACAACATCAAAAAACATCAAAGAAAAGCTTTATTGTGTATTTGGTAATTAAAATCAGATTGACGAGGGTATAAAATTGTGTGCTGCATAAGGTAGTATCGTATTGACGGTTCACGAACTTCCCCCACTCCGACTCGGTCTATGTAGGTAGGGTGCGGTGCAATCGCACCCCAGATAATTAACGTGAATTGTGATGGGGGAAGTCACGTCGCGTCACGTTGCGTTCGCGTCAGTCTCCCTTTTTATACATACCCTAGCAGTGGTGGGGGATGTTCGAGAAACACCACAACTACTCTACGAAACAAAAACGTCATTTTCTCATCTTACAAAGCGTATTACGCCAGAATTTCTTCGAAAATTAGTATTATTTTACAAAAAAGAATTTATAGGCATTAATCAACGTAACAAAAATCTAGACAACATCGAAAAAACATAAAAAAAAAACAATTTAGTGTAATAAGTAATTAAAATCAGATAAATTAGGGCCTAAAATTGTGTGCTTCGTAAGGTAGTATCGTTTTGTCGCTTCTCGAACTTCCCCCACTCCAACTCGGTCTATGTAGGTAGGGTGCGGTGCAATCGCACCCCCGATAATTAACGTGAATTGTGATGGGGGAAGTCACGTCGCGCCACGTTGCGTTAGCGTCACTCTCCCTATTTATACATATCCTGGCAGTGGTGGGGGAAGTCTGAGAACCTCCGAAACCACTCTACCAAACTTGAAACTTCATTTTCTCTTCTTACAAATCGTATTACGCCAGAATTTCTTAGAAAATTATTATTATTTTACATAAAAGTATTTATAGACATTAATCAACATTATAGAATGTATACAACATTAAAAAAAACATCAAACAAAATATTTATAGTATATTAAGTAATTAAAATCAGATAGACGAGGGCATAAAATTGTGTTCTGCGACAACTAAGTCTTTTTCAAAGAAAAACTCTCGATATACGAACATTGAAATCCATCGAATATAACGTATCATCGCGCTGCCCTGATGATGATACTTTATATTCGATGGCAATTAGAATTATTGAGGAAGCTCCACCGCCCGTCGTAAACTGCGATTAACACGCCGTAATTACGTTCAATTTTATGCCGTCATAAAATCATTCAATATTTATTCTCCGGAGGGGGCTTAATTCTGATTGCGCGCGCGCATTTGTTAAATATTTTCTCGCTTTATTTTGTAATCGTCTTCAGTGGCCATAAAAGCCACATTCCATGCTGGCGCTTCTGCGAAACGCTTAGGAATTAAAAAGAAGAAACCAGAAAGTAAGAAAGTACAAGAAAAAAGGTACAAGAAACGAAAGAAATAAAATCAAAGAAAACAATACTATTAAAAAATATTAATTAAATAAATAGGAAGCGACTTTAGAAAATGACTAAAACTCGCAATAGTTTGTAGTGTATTTTCGCTGGTTCTCAGTCTTCCCCCTCCACGACTCACTCTAATCGCGTATGGTGCGCATAGAGGGTGCGAACGCAGCGTGAAACAGTGCCCCAAATTCAACCCTACTGAAATACATCGCGTGAATTGTGGAAGGGGAAGTTCTAAAACTGTCATAACACAACTAAACCAGACGATAAAATAAACTCCTGCAAAAAGAAGCCTTGCAAACTCTACTAAAAGGCGTAAAATATGTACAATTATATCAACATAAAATGCGGCTTACCACTCATTAACATTGCTGGCATTTTATTGGTTAATTAATGCGCCAAAGATGTGCGTTAAGCGACTAATTTGAATTGCAATTATTTCATTACGCTTTTATCTAGTTTCTGCGATCTGCAATTTTGTTGTCGCGATCTTTTCTTCATTTTTCTGTTTCTGTCTGTGTGAGAGAGTGAGTTTACATGTATGGTTGTGTGGATGCGTGGATGGGTGTAACTGCGAGTGTGTGTTTTGCTAGGGGTGTGAGAATGTGAATATGGAGGTGTGTAGGTATGTGTATGTGTGTATTTGTGAATATGAGTGTGTATGTGTGTATGTGTGTATGTGTGTGTGTGTGTGTGTGTGTGTGTGTATGTATGTTTGTATGTGTGTATGCGTGTATGTGTGTATGTGTGTATATGTGTATGTGTGTATGTGTGTATGTGCGTATGTGTGTATGTGTGTATGTGAGTGGATGTGGGTATGTGTGTATGTGTGTATGTGTGTATACGAGTAGGTGTGTATGTGTGTGTATGTATGTCTGTGTGTGTGTGTATATATGTGCATGTGAGTATGTATGTGTGTATGTGTCTGTGTGTATATAACAAAACGTGAGTATAATTTATCGAAAATTTATCAGATACGATGTGCATTTTACGCTCGGCAACAATGAGCATTTGATGGGTGATGCGCTTCGTGTCCCCCTTCCCCTTCCCTTCAATATGCCACCGACGACAATAAACATCACACGCTACGACCCCCCAACGGGCACGTAACTACCGTGCATTGTATGCACGCCCGACGGATAAATATAAATATTAATTAAATTTAACTGTTTTAATTAAATAAATATCACGCAGAGCGTCTCGTCGACGGCGCGCCGCATGTTCGCATCATCATTATCGTAACAAATGGTAAAATATTGTCAATTCTAATGTCCGAATAGCTTCTGCTTGCTTCTTCTCGTGCCTGGTTGTTTTTTTTTTTAATATCTTTTATTCTACAGGCGCGTTTCGTGGAAGCGCCGCACCGGAGAGAAATTTGTTTTATGGCTATTGTGGATGTTGAGAAAAAAAAGAGTAATTTATGTTTATCGAGTCGGTTTGGTGAATAATTGAGCGTGGGATATGGATAGTGTGTTTTCGATGGTTCTCGAACTTCCCCCCACCACAACTCATATCTCACGCCACGTATGTAGGACTAGAGTGCCACCCTAGATTGTGTTGCGTAATGTCGCGACTTGTCACCCTCCTGTCGGCGTCATGTCTCGTTGCAGTCCCAGCGCACCCTATCCAAACGCGCATAGTGGAGGGGGAAGTGCGAGAACCAGCCAAAGTATACTACTCGCAAAAAATCGCATTTACTCCCTTTTTAATACTTAAAAAAACATATTTCTGCAATTCTTAGCGTTTTTTTTCTTGTTTTCCTCAAATTATTAAATTATAATCATAAAATATTTGTCATACGACACTTTTTTCGGAACAAATTTATGGTCTCCATAAAATTTCTGCGACTTTCCGCCGTTTCCAGCGAATCCACCCGAGATGAAATCTTAATCTCTATCTACGATTACACGATTACGAATATATCAAATAACATTTCGAGGGAGCATAACATTGCGCGTGTCTGACTCGAGATGTAGACGTCATTTACGCACAGCTGGAGACGTTTGGGGAGTCGCGCCGCTTTTACTCACAATCAACGCTTTGCATATCTTTTACTTAAGACGCCTAGAAGTTAGCCGAAGTGCTACACTCACAATAAGTGAGTGACTTTGACGTGAATGGAATGTAAATGGAATTAAACTACAAGTGCAAAGCGTGTAAACTTTGCTTCGCTTCGATTTGTTACGCTGAAACAGGCATGAAAGAAGCGTTTTTTTCTTTTGAAAAAAGTGACTTAAGTCTGTACTTTGGGCTGGAAGAAGGTATGAAGGCATGACTCAGTCTAAGACTTCAGCGAGAAGTGATGGCCAACAAATGTCGAGGTGTAAAGTTATCAAGTTAGACGAGACAAATTATAATGTTGCTCATTTTACTCCCTGCCGCTCCTTAGAGTTTTTATTTTTAATTTTTAAAAATTGTTGTCCCTTTTGTCACATGAGCTTCATAGTTTAAGAACGGAAAATGTTGACATTGACTCACAAAACAACTATTAGAAACGTTAGATACCCTTAGAACTTTTCAGAAGTTTTTAGAAGCGTTTTTAGTAGCGCCATCTATGTTTATGACGTATAAGCTCACCCTCTTTCCGCACCGAGTCACAAACTCGAGTAGTGGAGGGGGAAGTACGCGAACCAGCCAATTTACACTACAGCGCTAAACACTCTTTAACGGCCCGTTTTGAACACATTATCATACATTTCGAAAGAGTTTCGGATTTAAAAAATTCACAAAACTACTATTAGAAACGTTAGATACCCTTAGAATTTTTCAGAAAACATCAGAAATGTTTCTGGTAGCGCCATCTATGTTTATGACGTATAAGCTCACCATCTTGCCTTTTCACATTCGTACGAAGCGTCGCGTCGTGACGCGTCTGCGTTGCGCCGAGTCACAAACTCGAGTAGTGGAGGGGAAAGACCACGAACCAGCCAATCTACACTACAGAGCTAAACACTCTTTAACGGCCTGTTTTGAAAACATTATCATACATTTCGAAAGAGTTTCGAATTTATAATATTTAAAAACATGAACCTTATCATTCACTAAATCAATGACCACGGAGAAGAGATTAGTTTTCGCATTTACGGTGCGAAATAAAATTATAAATTTTACATAATTCATAAAAATCCACTTTAATTAAACACATTCACCGTTGAAAATTTATTTATTAAAATATAAAATGTTAATTTTGTCGGTTCCCGGTTCGCTTTATCTTAATTCGGCGCTCTTTCAGTGAAGTGTTGACTTTATTTCTGACAGGAAGGTAAAGGTATTAGACGCTTTTAAAGCGTCTTAATTTCGGTTTACGACGGCGGCGTGCGAATATTACGAATATTTACAATCAAAATAAACTTTTATTACCGGAATTTCCTAAAATTAAAATCATCTTTTTATCTTTGTTAATGCACCGACAATTTTGTAGTGCATACGAAAAGAACACTTTTTACTTGAGATTTTATTACAAGTTTTAGTTTTTATGAGACCTTTTTACATTTTCATGCATTTTTTTTAAATTTAAATTATATAATTTCAATTTACCATAAACGTTTTAAATAAACTGGTATTTTGCAAAGTTTTTCTAGTTGTACTTTACAAAGTTTTAGTAGTTGGAATAAAAAGAAGAATGTTAGAAGTTGCGTCACACTCCAGCTACGCTCATACGAGCGAGATTGTTGAGCGCTGAGCGTGAGTAGTGGAGGGGGAAGTACGAGAACCGGCGCAACTACTCTACGAACATTCCTCATACTATTTTGTCCTTTTTGAAGTTTTTATAGTTTTTTCATAGTTTTTTGAAATTCCATATTTCCTTTGAATATTTCATACGCATTTTTCGTTGTTTCAGATTCCCGGAAAAGTCACACGCCTCCTTTTTCGAAAGAGTTTTTTTAAACGTTGAAATATGTGGGATGTGGGTGATTTAAGTAATTTTTATCGCTCGCATCAGATAAGCGGCAAGTGAAGTGAGTTATAATATGAGCGCAACGACAACGACGCGACGGCGACTTCGACGTCTCAGTTTCGCTCACAATCAGCTACACGGGTCACGCGGCTGATGATGGGCAGCGGCACCACGTTGGTTGGTTTCCTTGGTGGCCGTGTATACTGCTGCCGCTGCTGCTGCTGGTTGTGTCGGGTTGAATATTTTCGACGTTCAGCGTCGTCCCTCCGAGTGCACGAAGATGACAGCATGCGGTGTGACCTATGACATGTGAGGTGCACTTTTGGCTGAGTGATGCAGCTTACTTACGCTGTATTGCTGTATTCTTGATTCCAGCATGATATCAACACACACACATAGACACACAAATACACTCACACACACATACATCTACGCACGTAATAGCATTCCGTCTGTCCATTCCAATTGGATATCTTCTAGCGATTTTATGATGTGGTCAACTTCATGTTTTTTTTCTAGTTTCATAAATCGATTTGCATAAACAATATTTTTTGAGATTCAATTTTCAATTTTTTTTAAGAATTGTTTTAAATGTTTGTGTTAGTTTTAGCGACGTAGACAAATATACCCTTACGACGTACGACCGGAATGTTAGTAGTGGAGGGGGAAGTACGAGAATCAGCAAATTTACACTACACACCTAACCTCCTCTAAGATTTGTCACAGCGTCACATGCAGTGTGTTCGGCACTGTGTTGAAACGACGCCGGGCGAGCGCCAGACGAGTGCACACAGCACGATACTCAAAATCAACGTCCCTCGAGTATAATTGATGAACTTCTTTAAAAAGACATTTTTAAGAATCTGAAAGAACGTGTTCAGCTGTGCGTAAAACTAATATTACGTCGGCACTTTTTTGGCGCCAATCGACTACACACAGAACATTACTCGATTTCTACGCCATTCGATCGCAATAGCCTAAACCTTTAAAAATCGCTTTTAAGAAATATTTTGTAGAAAAATTAAACTTAATTTTAACTATTTTTTCGCAATTAGTTTTTAAGATTGATTCATCAAAATTTTTGTAACATATTTTCCTAAAATTCTCACGCTTTTTAGTGTTTTCCTGTATCCAAACCAACAAAATATCCTATGAGTGCGAAATAGGGCATATGCGTGCTAATTTTTAATAATGGTGCTGTCTGGGCGCCAATCGAGTACGTACAGAACATTACTCAAATTCTACGCCATTCGATCGCAATATCCTAAACCTTTAAAAATCGATTTTAAGAAATATTTTATAGAAAAATTAAACTTCATTTTAACTATCTTTTCGCAATTAGTTTTTAAGATTCATCAAAATTCTTGTAACATATTTTCCTAAAATTCTCACGCTTTTCAGTGTTTTCCTATATCCAAACCATGCGTGCTAATTTTTCATAATGACGCTGTTTGGGCGCCAATCGAGTACGTACAGAACATTACTCAATTTCTCCGTCACTCGACCGCATTATTATTTATAAGAATCATGCATAAAAATTCTGCTTATAACATATTAGTTTTTCTAAAATTCACACGCTTTTTAGTTCTTTCCTATATACAAACCAATAAAATATCCCATGAGTGCGAAATAGAGCACAATTGTGTAAATTACTAATAGTGGCGCTGATTGGGCGCCAATCAAGTTCGCACAGAACATTACTAAATTTTCTACGCAATTCAATATATTACATACAAATAACTTTTTTTTTCCTAAAATTCACACGCTTTTTAGTGTTTTCCTATACCCAAAGCAATAAAATATCCCGTGAGTGCGAAATAATAAAAAAACAATAATTTTCAATCGACAAAAACGCAATAAAAATGTAAATACACTCGTGTACACCATAAAAATCCACCCAAAACTGTTTTTTTTAACGTGTCGTAGGCGGTACGTTAACATGATTTTGTGATTTTCCGTTCGTCTCCTCGTTGATGAGGGTGAGAAAATAAGGGCTAAAAATCCGAAAAAATATGTGTATAACTCTGCAAAGGGCATAAAATTAGGTGTGATTTTTTCGAGATAAAATAAAGTCGTCGTTACATGGAAATGGAAGCATGAAATGGGTTTGACGTGTTCGCGTCCGGCGCATTGCCGTCACCGTCGTTGGCAATAAATATCTTTGTCTGTTTTTTTTTTCGGGGTTCTGCATGGAACATGACCGAAGACCGACGACTGGCGCCTAAATGACCTGCCGTTAGACGGCGTCCGCCCTACGGCGAAGGCAAATACACCGAACCTAAATCCACCACCACTACAGGGCTAACAACCCTCGACTTGTGCCTAAATCTGAAACATTCGGAGGGTGAATATGATTTCATGCTTTCCTTGTTCCTTCTTCCTCGTTCCTCGATTCTACTTCCCTTCAAACCAACGAGGGAATCCTACAAGGGAATTCGAAGCTTACAAGGTTAGGAGGGCCAGAAGGGAAGCAGGGTAGGAAAAAGGAGGGTAGGAGAAAGGAGGAAGGGCTTTTCGAGTGGTTAAAAAGGGAAGATCTGCAGGAAACACGCGGAGGGTAGGTGTCAAAACCGTCTCTAAATTGGCTCAATCACGTGCATATGTTCCGCGTAGCTAGGATTCATAAACCTTAGAAACCAAGCGTGGCAAGGGCGGATTATATGCTTGAAGGGTGTTTTTCATATCATGGAGATATTGCCATTACTATTTATTTTAAAATAATGATGTATTTCTGAAGCAATCAAAGTAAATGAAGAAAACTATAGAATCGATGAATGTTACGAAAACGGTTTTGTTCTCTTTTAGGCCTTAATTTAGGGCTATAACATGAGCCCAAATAAATTTATAGGAAAATGAATATCATATTCGGATTTAGCATGAGAATATCTATAAATTTAGAAATTTCCAACTTTTTTCATTGAAATATTATATTTACATGTATTTCATAGGTAGTTTTCTATTTCTAAAATTCTGCCAACTTCACATCTACAAAATTGATATATTATATAATTTAAAATGTTTTCCTAATGCTAAACATTATGTTTATGTTGGCAATTATTTTTATTCCATGATGAAAAAAATTAATTGCTGTCAATTTTCATTTGTTTAGCTTATATCTTGAGTGTAAATAGTTTTAC